>JAQQSW010011739.1:0-12686 GCA_028646575.1 Pseudocheirus occidentalis | reverse complement strand
TGGGCTGGGGGGTAGGGAAAAAAAGGGGAGAAAATTTGTAACTCAAAACCTTGTGGAAATGAATGATGTAACCAAGAAAATAAATTAAAATTTAAAAAAAAAAAAAAGAAAGAACAAAAAAATAAAAAATATCTGTTTAATAACCTCAGCGAGGGCCAGAGCCTAAACTAATCAACCAGAAGAGGCTGGGCCCAACAGCTTCTTTGTTCTCCCAGTGAACCCAGAGAATCCCTCTTCCTATGTCCAATGAGGCCCAACAGGGCTGACTTTATGGCCCATAAGGATGAGACCCTTAACCAGAGGCACTAACTTGAGTCATGGGACTTTTTCTTACTGTAATATTCTTTTGGACTAAAACTGTGTTATGGCATGTGAATGGTAAAGAAAACATGTCTGGGTCATAATTTCTTTTATTTTTTAAAGATTTTTTTTGTTTTTTGCTTTTTGAAGGGGGTAGGACAGGGCAATTGGGGTTAAGTGACTTGCCCAAGGTCACATGGCTAGTAAGTGCCTCCTAGCAGCCCCCTGGATCATAATTTCAATTGACGCTTTGTCAACTCTTATTTTATTGTATTTAGCACCTATTCAACTAAGAAAATTCCTTTCTCTGGGGCATCTGCAATATATAGAGCACCAACTCTGTAGTCAGGAAGACCTGAGTTCAAATGTGACCTCAGATACTTAACACTTACTAGCTATGTGACCTTGGGCAAGTTACTTAACCCCAACTGCCCTTCCAAAAAAAGAAAAAAGAAAAGAACATTCCTTTCTCATACAATCATTAAACATTTATGGAGATCAGAAATTTAAGTGATGTGGCCACCCTGGATTGGGATAGTTCTAAAAGGTATTTAAGCCTTCTCATTCTTTTGTTCAAGAAGTCAGATTTTATCTGGCTCCATACATGTATCTGGCTAGCTTGAAGGGAATAAACAATAGAGATTTAGATGTCACCTAACCTGTTTGCTTCCTTTAACCACACTTTCAGGTTGACAATATACATAAATGTATTTATACAAACTATCTCATTTGAACCTCATAACAACCCTAGGACATAGGTGCTAATTTTTTAAACTAACATTTCTTTAAAATTTTTTAGCACTAGCCCTGGAGTCAGGAGGACCTGAGTTCAAATCTGGCCTCAGACACTTAACACAAAAAACTAGCCATGTGACCTCGGGCAAGTCACTTAACCCCAATTGCTCTGGCTTCCACTTACAAAAAAAAATTAAAATAAAATATTTTTATCCCCTTTTCCCCCCCTCCCACCCTCCCCCATCATTTTACAGTTGAGGAAGCTGAGGTAAACAGATTAGGTGACTTGCCCATAGCCACACATCTTCTAAGTATCTGAGGCTGGATTTGAACTCAGATCTTCCTGACCCAGAGGCCCAGGGCTCCATCCACTGTACCAGCTACCTTCCTCTAGGATGTCCCAAGGGCATGCCAAGGCTCTACATACAGCGTCTGACCTGACTTTCCCAACAGCCCTAGAAGGAGCCAAGACAAGTGCCATCGTTCCATTTTACAAATAGGGAAACAGATTCAGAAAGTAGAAGGCATTGTCTGAGGTCTTGAGATCTGACTCAGCCACAATGCCTAGAAGACATAGGGACACTGAGAATTTACTCTCCCAGAGTGAAGCCAGCAGCGAAGCCCTCCCTGAAGGGTTAGCCAATGCTGTTCGCTAGGGTTCCTGTTCCTGTGTATTCTCCCCAGCATGAGCACCTTAGTTTCATTTAAACATTTATCTTCAAATAGCGTTTGCAAAGGGATAGTGACTGCAAAGCAAAGCTGTAGCAAGAACAGGCATGACAAAGTGTTTGTCCTCTATGCATGGGGCCAGCTCTCCCAGCCATCACCTCAGTTCTTGAAAAGAGGAGGCTCTTCCCTGAAGCATCTCCCCCACTAGGTCTACCTCCAAAGCCGCCACAGCTGAGGGATGGACTGCTGATGCTCCTGGGCTGCCTCTGTCTGTCTTTTCTGCGTGTGACAGGCTCCTTAGGACTTTGCTCCTCACCTTCTCACATTCTGACGAATCTCAGCCTGGACTCCGGCCCCAGGACTTTGGGGGTGGGGGGTTGCTTTTCTGTCCCACTCCAGCTCACAAAGTTGTAGCCATCTCTCCATCTCCCTTCGCCTACAGTGGGGAAAGAAGCAAAGGCGAAGGGCCCCAGAGGGAGAGGACCTCAGAGCTCTTTCCTATCCAGAGGCCAGGACATGGGCAGGCCGGAAAAACCAAGGACCAGAGGCTCACTTTGGCTTTTTGAATGCAGCCCAGTAACCAATCACCAATCCATCTCTTCTCTGTGTGGTGAGTGGCTTGGAGCCAGTTTCAGAGGGTCTTCGTGCACCCTCTATCAGGACCAGGGCCCATTGTTTTTGGGTCTTCAGGCTGTCCTGAAGCAGGCTCCTCAGGCATTTACAAGTCTCCAACATCAGTCCAGAGTGTAGTTGCTGTGCTCTCAGGATGGAGCTCCCTCGCCCAGGCCCTGTTACATAACATAATGGGCTCTCAATTAATTGTTCCTGAGAGCTGGTTAATGAATTCATGAAGAGATGAATGGCTGTGTTCAGGTGCATGCCAGACCAAAGGCAAGCTAAGAAGGGGGAAGGTGAGGGGATTTAACACTGAGTCATAGACGATCTGAGCCAGAGCACTGATTCTGTGAGTCTCACAGGATGTAGGATCTGGAAGCTGCCTTGTGATCATTGAGTCCAACGCTGTTTGCACTGAGAAGGGAAGAGATTTCTCCAGAGTCTCCTAATGGCTTCACAAAAGTGTTTGACTTGACCTTTGAAGGGAGAAGAGGAAAATGTGCCATGGGTGGAGATGAGGAATGCATTAGGGACAGGGGTGGTCCTGAGTCAGAGAGGAGACAGGCCATGAGAGCCCAAGGTGCCCTTTAGGAATCCTAACAGAGCACAGCTCTCTGAGGGCCAAGGTTCTACATGGGAAGAGTGACAGGTCAGCAGCTTTGGATCCTGTGGGGGAGTTGTAGGCTGGGCCTTTCACAGAGGCTGGGTCACCATTGGAGATTGCCCAGGGGATACAAAGAGGGGACATTGAGCCTATGGACATTGCAGGGCAAGGATGTGCAGAATCAAAGGGACAGGTGCCCAGCTCTGCCCTGCTCACTCACCCTCCCCCCCCCAGATGGCTCTTGGTCACATCTGTTTGGGCAACTCCGGAACATAAGAGGGAGAGACCCGGGTGGCCTGGTCCCAAGTCACCCTATGTGTATTCTTTAGGGATCTATTCCTTCAGCTCTGAGGCTGGAACCATGGGACAAATATGAGAAGGCTTATTTGGTGCAGAGAGGAGAGGACAGAAGCCCTCGCAAGGATGAGAGATGGCCTGAGAATAGGACCACACAAAGGGCCTCCAGCTGAGGCAGGAGACTTGGCTCACAGAATCACATCATTTGAGTAAAAGAGATTGGAGGGACCCAACTGCTCCCAGACAACATTCCTGACAAGCAATCATTTGCTTGAAAATCCTCAAGAAGTAATGAGGGTGTTCACAGGACATCCATGGAAAAAGGGTTTTCTCCCAGCCTGGCTGATGAATTCACAGATGAGGGGCAGGTAACAGAGACCATAAGGTGCTGAGGTCTTAAATGAAAGAGGAAGGAGGGCTTACGCTTTGTCATTTATTTCTGAAGTACGGCATTCTCCCATCTAAACTGATGAAATGAGAAGGCAGATGCTTGGTTTCTGACTCCAGATCAGCAAGCCCCTGGTAGCACTTTATACAATGAGACCCAGTCTCCAAGGCATGGTTGAGGATGGAGATAGCTTTGCCCAAAAGGAGAGTTTCTAGCTCTTCTCTGTCTAGGGTTTGACCAGTGGTAGCGGAGAAGGGAGCTCAGGAGAGAACTGTATCTCCACTGTCTGAAAGGAGATGTTCTCTTTCTTTCCTCTCTCCATGGTCTTGGTGCCTGGTATTAGAGCTACTTGCCCAGTAGGAGACAATACGCCCTGCAGGGAATGGTCCTGCTCAGTGAAGGCCTGAGGACAGAAGAGCTTTGTGAGTTGAAAGAGCTTTACCCTGGTCCAGAAGGAGTTGAACTGTGGTGAGAAATGGTGCCCAAGAGCCCAGCCAAACTACCCAGCAGAGATGCCAAACCCAGATAAAGACACATCATCAAAAAAAGGACAATGGGGCACTATAGTGTGGGGGCCACCTGTGCTCCCCAAGTGTGTGCTCTTTGGGCACCAGCGAACACTACCGACATGTCTACACACCTTCCTCACTGACACTGTCTGTGTTTGTGGCAGAGCATGCCCCGGGAGTGTTTTGTTATTGTCATCCTTACATTGGATCTTAGTAAATGCCTTTCCTTGGAACTAATTCTGGATTGGCTCACTATTAACATTAATGAATAGCACCCGCCTCCCAGGGTTGTTGTGAGGTTCAACTGAGTAATCATTGTCAAGCACTTACCCAGCACATCCGAAGCCCTTATTGTTCAAAACAAGCACCCCAGTGGTGGTTTGTGGGTAATCATTTTAGGATGATCTTGACCCTCGGGCCAAGGACGAAGCCCTTGAGCAAGAGTGAGAGGCTCTGTCAGAGGGGTTGCAAGGGATGGACTGGCCCCTTCTCACAGAAAGGCTTAATGGGGAGGGAGGGGAATGGACCGCTTATATCAATAGGTAAACCCGTAGTATTTCAAGCTCTGTTGGGAGCGAGGGGATGTATCAGGAAAGGCCTTTTTTAGAATGTGGCACCTGAGCTGGGGAGACTCTAAAGGATGAAGATGAGGAGGAAGGGCAGGCTCAGGGAAGAGCCTGGGCTGCCAGGAAGGCAAACAATATGAAATAGGACAAGGAAGGTGCATGGAAGCCAGATTGAAGTGAGCGTTAATTGGTTAATTAATGATTAATAGGTGGTTTACTTCCTATCCTAAAGACAACAGGGAACCCTTGGGCATTGCTGTCTGGAGAGGTGTCATGATCAGACATGAGGGAAAAGCATTTGGTCCAATTCACTCATCTTAGAATCTCTATAGAAGGGGTTAGTTAGCCCCCCACTCCTACTCCCACCACCATCTCTGTAGAGGAGGAGAGTCTGCCTGTATACAAAAGCACCTGGACCCCATGTGGGAGTTAGAGATATCAGGGAGCCAATCGATCAATAAGAAGTCATTAAGAGCTTACCTGTTTCAGGAGAGCAATTGGGTGATGCCCTCGTGCATAGAATACAGGGCCTGGAGCCAGGAAGGCCTGAGTTCAAATCCAGACTCAGACCCTTACAAGCTGTGTGACCCTGGGTCAGTCATTTAGCCTTGTTTGCCTCAGTTTCCTCAGTTATCAAATGAGCTGGAGAAAATGGCGAACCGCTCCAGTATCTCTGCCAAGAAAACCCCAAATGGGATCATGAAGAGCCAAACCCAATTGAAATGATTGAACAAACACTATTGCTTCAGGAAAGTCAGGAGTGCGACCATCAATATTTAGACACCTCTGAGAACCCTTTTCTATCTTGGCACAGGCTTCTTAGCTTAAGTCTCTCTAGGTATAGACATGGAAAATCATTATCCTAATTTATCACAAATTACTTTCATAAGAAGCTCAGGAAGCTCATAGGAAGTAAAGAAGTTCTGCAGTTTCTCAGGGCAAATCTAGTTTGCCCTCCTCCTCCTCCTCCTTTCTAACTCTGGAACCGGTTCATTTTGTCCTTGTACCATCTGTCTCAAATATGTATATACTGTTGAACAAGTTTCTGCAGGGTGTGCATCCAAATCAGTGATGTGACCTCAGTGATAGACATCCTTCATCCACTTGGTGTTTCCTGGGTGAATGGTCAGGTCAAACTCCTATGGAAACATAGTTAAAACCTCATTTAAAGTTTCTCTAGAAATATTAATAATATTCAAATGGCCTAAAAATTCTTTCTGGACTTTTTTTTACTAGAAAAACACATAGAACAAAAGCTAAGGCCTTTTTCAGGGACACGGGTTAAAAGTGATACCCAATCTTAACTCTCGTCTCAGAAAGATCCTCGTCTTTTCCACCTTAGGAGTGACTGACCCATCCAAGAACCAAACTTGCTCCATTTCCCATCGCCACTGACATTATATGCAGCTGCCAAAGTTAAGTCTCGTTTTCCTGAGTTAAGTTTTATTTTTCTTTAAGTCACATAATTTCAGGGACTGACGTCACTCATGACTGTGCCATTAACTCTTTTGCAAGATGTAGGTGGCTGCAACGAGAGTGCTCGATTTCTGGAAAGATCCTAAATCATAAAATAGCAACTATACTTTATGATTTAAAAAAACGCTCTTAAAGAGCAAAAATCCATTGAAATGTGTGTCTACCTATGTATAATGACGCCTCTAACACTAAGAATGATAACAGAATCACTTCTACCAAACAAAACATTATAAGTCTCTCTTCGGGGTCTTTGTGAGACCCGGCCCCTGATTCGTTGTGCCTTTGCTTACTTTGCTTATAAATTGCACAGCTTGGACTTTGTTTGCTCCGTTGTTATAACATCGTGGGTGACAAGGGCAGGATGCTCTTTGCTCGTCTCCTGGAAGCCTTGATTGTGGCTATGACGCCCTTCTCTCCCTGTGAGTCAGAAATCTTCCATGGCTAACTGTTACCTCTAAAATAAGATGTAGGCTCTGCTTAGGAACGGCGTTTAAAGCCCCCTTCACTCCAGCCTTCGTGTTTTAGTGCTTTTTCATATCGTTATCCTTCCTGCGTTTGCCACAACAGCCGCCCAGCTTCCTGCTTCTGTTTCTTCTTCCCGCCTTTTCTCTCCATTGCTGAGAAAGGAGGATGTCCCCAGGGCCCTTGGTTTAATCCCAGGGTCCCACTGACTCATTAAGGGGAGCCGTCCAGGAGGGAACGAGACTATTCTCTGATATTAACCCCCCCAAATATATTCTATCTCCTATGATCTTTTTTCTTGTTCGAGATTCCTAGAAATGTTCCCCGGAGTCGTGTTGCAGCATAAAGTCATATCTGAAGGCATGGTGGAGGCCGTCCCATGCCTGGAATATCTGGTGCACTAGTAAAACGAATTGGCCATTATGTCTCTCCATTAGGGGGACGGTGCACTGAGACTGATACTCATCAGTGCCTTCAGTCACATTATTCACACAAAGTGTGCCATGATGATTCAATGGTCCAAAAATCAACCCCTGCAGGAACTTGATCCCTCCTGGTCTCACTAAATGTGTCTCCTAGGGGCGGCTAGGTGGCGCAGTGAGTAGAGCACCAGCCCTGGAGTCAGGAGTACCTGAGTTCAAATCCGGCTTCAGACACTTAACACAAAAACTAGCCGTGTGACCTTGGGCAAGTCACTTAACCCCAACTGCCCTCCAAAACAAAGCAAAAAAAAAAGTGTCTCCTAGTCCTTGTGAGGAGGCTCCTTCCGGGCCCACTTAGAAATGGAGGCCTCCTGTCTCCCTCCAAAGTGGGGCCCTGACGAGTGTCTGCCACTTAGCACCACTCTTCAGTGAACATTCAGTGAATGATGCTTGGTGGTGATCCAGATGTGGGATGAGGGCCGGGGCTCCAGCCAGTTGTTATGCTTCTGGCTAATGGTGGTTACAGGTTACACCTAAATTCTAATTGGTGATTGATTGCCTAAGCTTATGATAAAGGGAAGGTACTAAGCAAAGCTGAGGTGATTATGGAGCGTCTGCCATATTTTGGGTAGGTTGGTAGTAGAGTGTAGAGAGGGCTGGAGTCAGAAAGACTCATCTTCCTGAGTTCCAATCTGGCCTGACACCAGCTGTGTGACCCTGGGCAAGTCACTTTGCCCCATTTGCCTCAGTTTCCTCATCTGTAAAATGAGCCAGAAAAGGAAATGGTGAACCTCTCTGGTACCTTTACCAAGAAAACTCCAAATGGGGTCAGAAACAACCCAACAACAACAAAACACCGTTCTGAATGTTGGGTGAAGCTCTAGTATCACATATTGTGATCTTTCCCTCATTCAAGATTCTCTGTTACCTCAAATCATCTTGGGGCAGAGAATCATGTCAGAGGGCACGAGGCAGTTTGGATATCTCCATCTCCAAGCTAGAAATTAGATATAATCATAATACATTAAATAAATTAAAGAATTTAATAATAATAATTAATTAATTAATAATAAATAATTATTTAATAATTATAAATAATAATAAATTAAAGAAAATTTATTCTGGCAGACGAGCCCCAAAACACAGAGTACGGTGATAGCACAAAGCTTTTTCGTTTGCAGCTGAAACAGGGGGAGACTTATGTTAGACATGAGAACAAACTCACCTCCCAGTTCCTCAACATTGTCTCCCAGGACCTACTCCTCCAAGCCACCTTCTGTGTGTTTGCTCTTGACAGATTGATTGACAGTCACGCCCTTGACTTTCCCCCACCTACAGGTGTTTCACTTCCAAAAGAGTTGTGAAATCCCTGATCTGACCATTATCTAGGATCATTCCATTTCTCTGGAGCCTCACTCCTCCCAAGACCTCTGGGATCTCTAATCCCTCCCCAGGCTTCCCTTTGCCTAGACCTAGCGCCCAGGCAGTCCTCTAGTTCACTGGCTCCAAGCTGCTTTCCTGTCTGCTGCTTCCCCTTCCCTCCATCCTTCTTTCTCTCCCTCCTCAGCCCTTCTCTATCTGGCTTCTGACCTAATAGGGCTCCCTCCGCTTACCTGGGATCGCCCACTTCCAGTTCTGATCCTCTTTTCTCAACCTTGATTTCAGTCCCATGGCTCATTCAGTCCATTGGCTCAGAATAAAAATAAGCAACTGGGGGGGGGGCAATTTCTGTGATCAGGGTCATTTAAAATTTTTTTTCTTTTATTATCTTTCTTAATAAGCGCTTATCTTCCTTCCCTACCACTTATTTTATGCCACTGTATTCCACCCACCTGAAGTGACTGGCGCTGTGACTCACCCTTCTCCACGGAGAAAGGTTATTTGTTACTGTTGAGCTGTACTGACTTTTTAAGACCCCATTTTGGAGTTTTCTTGGCAAAGATACCAGTGATTTGCCATTTCCTTCTCCAGCTCATTTTACAGATGAGGAAATGAAGGCAAATGGACTTGCCCAGGGTCACACAGCTAGGAAGTGTCTGAGGCCAGATTTGAACTCAGAAGAAGAGTCTTCCTGACTCCAGGCTGGGTGCTCTATTCACTTGGACACCCAGAAAGGATCTTGATACCTATCAAAGAGAGGAGGGGAGGAAGTCTCCTTACCAGATATTATCTCTCTCGGTGACTCAGTCTGCTTCACTACCATCTGCATACAAGCTCTCTAATCTATATATCCAGCCCCAGACTCCCTCCTGACCCTCCAGTCCCTCTCATTTGAATATTTCAAATAGGATGATTCTGACCTGCCTGACTTCTGTCTGGGGCACCCCATCCTCCCAGACATCTGGGTTTATAGCCTTGATTCCTTCTCATTGCACAAGTGTTATAAATGTTATCATTAAACGTTACTGATTTTACTTTTACTTCCCTGTGTCTCCTGCCTTGGAAAGCTTCTCTACTCAGGGAATCATAAAATGTAGAGGTTTAAGGTTGGGGTGCTCAAGATCCCAAAGTACCAACACACCGGGTCTTGCTGAATAAATTTGACTCGAGTCTTCTCTCAGCCAAAGAAAAGCAAAGTTTATTAAAGGTTTGCCATAATGGGTAGACTCTTAAGGAGCCTAGGAATCTATGATGCTTTTATTGGATAAGCAGCCCTGAATCAAGGGCTAGAAAATTCTCAGCTACTTCATGGAAGCAAGATGGATCTTACATACAGAAAGGTTGTGGGAGGAATCTAGGGGTGGTCTAGAGGAGGAGTTTGGGGAGGGTCTTCAGGAGGAGTCAAATGAGGTCAGACTCCAGTAAAGAGATTAAGGTTGGCTACCTGGAGATGACAGACAGTGGAGGGCTAGGCTAGTAACTGAGATTTGGGCCCAGCTATAATGAAAGGCTTATGACCTCAGGCAAATGCCTCCAGTGGAAAGATTCAAGGAGAGGTCAAGGGGTTCCCAGAAGCTATACCTCCTCATCTAGACTATTGCTTTGCCTCCTAATTGGCCACGTTGCTGCCAACGTTGGCATTCTCTTCTTCCCACTAGAACTTGGACTCCTGGACATGGGTGCTGGCTCTGAAAAGGTCGTTTCCCTTTCTCTTGTCTCAAGAGGCCACCACAGAGCCCCAAACCAGCTGTCTGAGCCCTCTTCTTCCAGCCCCATTGTCTCATTGTAATCTACTGTAAATTCCTTGAGAGCAGGCATTGATTGTCTTACTCAGTGCTTATTCCATAGACTCACTGATATGGTAAGGAATCTTGAGCTGAGAGGCAGGAGGCAGCATGTGCCAAGTAAGTCAAACTATCACCCCCACCCTGATCCCCATCTCCCCTCAGACCCTGAGCCGAGGAGCCTTGGAAGAGCTGGACCTCCAGCCCAGGGCGGTGTCTTGGGGTCATCCTTGGAAACAGCCCCTGGGGAAATGCAGCCTGGACCTGCTCCTGCAAGGGCTGGCTGCAGCTGCGTCAGCTGGGGATCCAGAAGGGGTCTGATTGTGGCCCCCAAAGTCCTGGGCCCCGTCCATGGTTCAGCATCAGGAGCTGGGGTGATTTTATCACTAGAAATGACATCAAAGAAGAGTCCTGACCATCTGCTTGGCTTCTGAACCCTCAGGACCATGAGAATTTTTCATCCCACTGGCAGCTGAGGCCTTTTCCACGTAGGATCTCCCCCATTGAAACGGGAGCTATTTGAATGGTCTCTGAATCTCCTACATTTAGCACGCTGCTTTGCCCATAATAAATGCTTAATCAATGTTTTGGTAGTTTTTCATTCAATATAGTACTTAATCTAGATTTCGTTCTGATAATCATTAAAAACCATATTTTCGCCAAAGTCTAAATTAATCAAACGAACTGCTTTGGTTGATTAAAAATGTCTGCAACTTCAAAGACCAGAGGTGAGATTCCTCTTATCTCCAGACTTCTGCCCCAAGAGATCATAAAATGGAAGTAGACCCTTGGTTTGTGTTCCATTTGCATTTACAACCAAGGAACTCTCCTTCACATAGAGCTGGTCACAAAGTTCTGTGACATGGTCATCCTGAATTGGGATGGTTCTAAGTTGTATAAAAACTCTTCTGATTCCTCTGTTCATCAGTCAGGACTCGAGTCCTGTACTCCTTGTACCAGCAATGCTAGTCTTAAGGGAATAAGGAATAAATTCTGTTAATCACCAAACCTTTTCCAGAGGTCAACAGTTCATTCATTCAATACAGTACGTAATCTACATTTCATTCATTCATTTTTGGTTTTCCTGTTTCTGTTGTGCGGAGAATAAGAGCAAGCTCAGATCTAAGTTCAGGATAAATATAGGTGTGGATTTATTGATCAAGTTTACCCAGAGGTAAACTCAAATCAGGCAGTTCCCACTGAAGGTACAAGCACCGTTTAAAAAGGCTAAAACAACAGTCACAGAGGGGAGCTAGCATAAGCAATGACTTACAGAAGCCAAGAACAGGCATTGGTTAGATCTATAGCTCAGGGCTAATTTGGGAATGTAGAGCAAGGGTACAAGGGTGCAACCTTCCTGGACCAAGGGAGTTCCTCCTAGAACAGGTAGGAGGGCACAGGGTGGAGGGTCGTTGGGCAATGAGGGAGTGGAGAACAGTCAATTCCCTAGAATAGACGAGGGTCATGTTCTGGGTGCAGGATGTGGGGACCCTGTTTGGTCAGCAGAACAGAACAGGGTGGTCTCTTCTTAAGATAAACCTATACCATAATCCCGGGGCTGATCCTTGGACACAATGTTGACTCAGGAAGAAGGGTGTCAGGGGACTCGCCTTGGGCAATACCCAGGACTATGCCTTAAGCTGCTTTGAAATAGCCTCAGTAGCACTGGGTTTGGGGAAAGAGACAAACAAAAATATGAAGGGCCAAAATATGGGGGACCTCAAAGTTGTGAGATTTGGGTTTGGGTACAACACTTCCAGTCTCTCTTCTATTCATTTCTTCTGAGGTTTCCAGAAACCTCTTCATCTTGCTGGATAGCTTTAGCCCTGGTATTCATAGATCAAAAGACCCCTCTGCCCTTGGCCCCCACCCTACCCTCTGATTGGAGGGTGGAGGCTTTTCTCAGACCCTCCACTTAAGGAAGAATCTTCATTTCTGCCCTTGGAGAAATCCAAGCTTCTCCACTCAGCCCCTCCCCCACGCCCTCAGCCTTCTTTGATGAGTGGTCTTCTTCCATTAGACTGAGAGCTCCTTGAGGGCAGGAACTGTCTTTTGGCTTGTATTTGTCTTCCTAGCACTTAGCCCAGTTTCTTCACTGGTTGATCTTCCCTATCCATCTTCCAGGCAGTTGCCAAAGCAGTATTCCTAAAACTCAGTCTACGGTCTTCCCCTTCTCAATAAAATTCTGTGTTTCTCTTCTTCCTTTAGGCTCAAATGCAAACTCCTCTGCTTGGTGTTGAAAGCTCTTCTTCTCGTGGGCCCTGTGTGCAACATGAAATTAGTGAAAACTTCTCAGTCTGGAATGTACCCCCCCCTTCCTGAGTGTGTACCCTCCCCCTTCTCCTGTCAATTACTTTTATCTTCCTTTGTTCATTTCTTCCCGCCTGGTGAAGGCCAACCCCCTTGTAGTCTCATTGGGGAGGAGGTTGGGAGATGAATTTTTCACCAATGAAAGAGGGCAGTTGGCCAGGAGAGGGGA
>JAQQSW010011738.1:0-12686 GCA_028646575.1 Pseudocheirus occidentalis | reverse complement strand
CAATGGAGTGAACAATGAGAAAAGAGAAACAAAAGCCGAACATCGAAAAGAATGATAGTGTGCATTGCTTCAGTCTCCATTTAAACTCTGATCTTTCTGGATCTTTCTCTGAATGTAGACATCTCCTTCCATCCTGAGACTTGCATAGTTGTCTTTTAACTGTGTGATGTTGAGTATGTATTCTTTAAGTATGCTACCACATACAAGGCTTTGTTCTAGGATCTATTGAAGATTTAAAAATAAATAGCAATATTCTTTTACTTTTCTGTTCCTCTTTACAAAGTACTTTGATATGTGTGTGTATGTGTGTGTGTATCCTGTGTATCCCCATATAATCTTCACACAGCCTTGTGATGAAGATAGAAGTCTTACTATTACCATTTTACATACGGCCAAGTGATTTGCCAAATGCTACAGAATTAATAAATTCAAATCTGAAATTAGAACCCATGTCTCAACTCCAGCTTTGGTTCTTTCCCCACTACATCCCACTGCCTCTCAAGACACTCCTTGCTTTCACTGAACATACACAGTCTCCCAAAGCTTTCTCTCTTCCCAATTTCTACAGTCAAGCTGAAGTGAGTTCAGTAGTTTGGAGGAAGTTCCTTTATACTTGTAATTATATCACCCTCTAAGTGCTCTACTTCCTGCCTCCTGTTCCTCTAGCACTCTGTAACCAATTTCAAATGCAAATGATTGTGAAAACAAATAAAAGAGGAAGAGGAGAATGTAATATCAGAAGCACACAATTTTTAAACTTCATCTTTTCTTCTTTTCATCCTATTGAACATACCCCCTCTTTCATGCATAGCAATTTTCTAGAGAGAGGATAGAGTTGCATTAATGTCCTCAATCTGGAAAATTCAGGCACCAAAGTTTTCTTTGTCTTTAGTGACGGAATTTATTTTAAAATTATCCAGATAACTGTCTCCATTTCACTCTGCTCTTGGTTTGCATAAACACAACTTTGTTCATTGATACTTACCCAATTAAAAAAAAAACTCTTTACCCAAGAAAACAGTGCTAAATATTGAGAGTGCTGAAATACTGACTTATACCCCTCAGAGAACAAATAAACTTAAGCTGACCTGTGCCACAAGTCTGGCCTAACACAGACCAATATATAAACAAACACATCCAGTCTAAGGCCATTTCTCTATTTCTTGAAAATATACATATATACCTACATACATACATGTACACACATTCATTCATTTATTTATTCATTCATTCATTTCTTTATGTATTTATTTATTTAAGCAAAACAATGATAGAGAACAGTTCTTCTTTTCCAGTAGGTTTAGTTGTAAATAAGTTAATAATGGCTTTATTGCAAAATAATTTTGGTCAGACAATGTGGAATATTTCCATACTTTTCACTGTGGCATCTTCAGGAAGTCAGAAGAGAAAAATGCAAGTCCTGGCTCCTCCCAAACAGAGGGTTGAAGTGACTGGTGTGACTAGGGGATGTAGACCAAATCCTGTACTTCCCTTTCAATTTGGTGACCCATTTAAACAACTTTAAAACACTTGAAACCAAATAGATCGAGAGAAAGAATTAGTCATCCTGGCTGTTTTGGTTAAGGCTGATACCATAATGATTAATTTAGTGTAAGATGACTACTGTTTTAGTCTATGCCCTCCCTTTCCCACTGTTGTTGCTTTTGTTTGTTGTGTTACAGTTGTTGTTGGGGGTGGGGGTGGTGTAGGCACAGCCTCAATGAACCTTGGGAGCTGACTGAATGGGCATCAAATTTTTATTCCCACAAGATTTACAATGTACTCTCTCTGGATGTGTCAGTATTTCCTTCTCAAAAATAGAACTCATTTCTTTGAGGAGTATGAAAGGGACAAGGGGTTCTGGGAATTATGAGGATTGTTTATAATCTGAATAAACATTAAAGTAGGGATAGAACTATTACATTTCTTTTTTTGAACTTCTTCACAAACAGTTTAATTTTAGCTTCCATTTGCTGTTCTTTTTCTTAATAGAAGCCAGAGGTCAGCTGTGGATGCTGAGAAATGTCAGCCAAGGGGACAAAGTCACAGCTAAGGGAGGAAATCCTGATGAACAATATTGTAACTTTTGGAGGCCAAGATGAATCCCAGAAACTGAGCTTAGTACAGTGTACTGAATGATATAGAATGTTTTAGAGAGATTGCTTGTTCGGGGGGAGGGTGGAGAGATGGAGGGCAAAAGACCTAATTACCTCTAAGTACAAGGAGAAAATACAGAACTGTAGGAAGTAAACTACAGGGCATGAGTGTCTAAGCAAATGTGCTTGTTTTACTCTCAATCCTGCCAGTCATATTCTTCCCAGTCCAGAAGACAGGGATAATTCAGACTCAGCTCTAGGGATACAGATGTAGGCTAGGGCAGGACATGAATGCTGAGGTTCTTATAATAGAATTATAATCATCATCATCATCATTATTTTGCTAATGACATTAGTCTTTGCAGTAAAGAATCAAGGCACACTGAATGTTTAAGGTGGCTATCAAAGAAAGCTTCTCGAGGTAGTAAGGCTTTCAGATTCCTGTGCCTTTCCTTACCCTACCCCTTCCCTGTCTTTACCTTCTCAAGACTCACAGGGAAAGAGGTAGAGAAGGCGCTGCTCCTCCAAATGCTTCTCCAGCCTTTCTAACAGCAAGCAGAGGAGAGCAGACAGTAAACTCCAGCTGGGGACGAGAGCTTAGGAGTATGGAAGTCTCAGAGTAGGGAAAGGAGCTTTCTGGCATACCTAGGGAAGTGCCAAGGCACACCTTTTTGAGCAAGTGGTTTTTGTTTTTGTTTTTGTTTGGGGGGGGTTCTTTTGGCTATTTGGAGGGGGGAAGGCAAGATAATTGGTTGTTATGACTTGTCCAAGGTCACATGACTAGTAAGTGTTAAGTGTCTGAGGTTGCATTTGAACTCAAGTCCTTCTGACTCCAGGGCCGGTGCTTTATTCACTGTGCCACCTAGCCGCCCCTTGAGCAAGTGTTTTAATGGCTTATCTCTGGAAGACTGGTGAGGTTCTAGGCAGCAGTTCTTAACCTGGAGATCCATGAACTTGTTTTTAAAATATAATTGGCTTCCTTTGCAATCCTATATATTCTATTTTATAAATTTAAAAACATTATTTGGAGTAGTCCATAGGCTTAACTAGACTGCCAAAGGGGTCTATGACACAAAAATGATTGAGAATCTACAAGTCTAGAGCCTAGGGGGTTCTGCTCCTAAGAGGCCTGAGGAGTTGACTTTCTTTCAATATTCATAAATCACCTTAAACTACGTCTTGGGCATTTCTCACACATGATTCTCTAATCTGGCTGTAGTCCAGTCTCCCCAGGGTTATGTTAGACAAGGGAGTCTCCCCAACTGTTCCCTCCTCCCCATCCTAAGAAGAAGACGGATGTCCAAGGATTAGGGCTAAGCCAGAATCATGAAATTCAGGTCTGAGATGTTTTGTCAGAAAAGAAAAAACTTTTGGCTTTATAACGTAACCTCAGTAGCATAGCTACTGTAAGCAGAATTCTGTTCTCACTGCCTCTTAAGTGACTTTTCCTGACTGATGTTTCTTATCAACATACTCCTTACAGCTGAGATTTAAGGAGCAAGAAGAACAGTAGGAAAGAGAAATTATGTATCAAAGAGTTGTGTAGATTAATACCAGATAAACCCTAATAATAACAATAACATGATAGTTTTTTAATATTCTTTAAAAACGGTAGATCTGATAATATACATTAAATGTAAAAACATGAAAAGAACACACTTTTGATGACTATGTGTGTTTAGAAAAGAAGACTCTTTAAGTAAAATTTTTTTAGCCGTACTAGTCTCTGGATGTGGAATTCAAAAATGGTAGGATTTTCTTAGGGAATTTCATATCCAACACTGAGAAACAGAGATCATTGTGATAGTTATGAGGACTTGGAACCAACAAAATAGCTGCCCAAGTCATGTGATTGAAAAAAAACATTCTCCTAATGACCACTTCAGAAAACACCTTCCTAGGTAATTACTGTTCCTGCCTTTCCCTATGTTAGATGCTTTCTCCCTGCTGGCTGCACTGGTCAAGTCACTTAGTTTTTTGAAAAATCCCTCAAGACATTTCTCCTCCTACAGAGTTACTTTCCTAGACTGAAATTTGTCAGGGTCCCCTTGCCTAGCAATAAATCCCTGCCTACTAAAGCATAATATTAACATAAGAATAGCTTGTGGGATTTCTGGCAGTTTTACTTCTGACTTTACTACTATGAATAAAACACATCCATCTAATATCAAGGGTGGAGATTAGACTCATCAAATTCTATACTCATAGAATAGTTCACATTTTGAAACTACTACACAATACTAATGTAAACTGTACGGCATACACGTGTGCATAGCAGGAATTCTATGGCAAAATTAACAAAAAAAACAGTGGAAAAAATGCATAAAAATCATTATTTCCCCTCCTTTTTTCTTCCTAACACACACATACTTAACTATCTTCTCTTCTTTGAACATCCTGGCAGTGTTAGGCTACAAAAAAGAATAACTCATCATGTCTAGAAACCTTCACTGTAAGCAAAACAAACTGTGTGTGTAGGGGGGAGGGTGTGATATAAGCCCCTTACCCTACTGTTACTTGGGGGAAACTTAGGAAAAATTTAAGTCTATCACAAGAAGTCACCAATCCAACACCCAAGCTTAACCAAATCTAGAGATTAATGACAGGCCAGATTAAAGCATAAACAGAGTATATTTGAAAGATGGAGGGAATTGAAGGAGGGAACTGTATAAGTACTTCAAAGATTATAAAGTAATATATAACATATATGGTATAAATTACTGTGATCCACATAATAGGCTAGTAGAGTAGGGTAATTATTATCCTGTTTTTATAGATGAGAAAATTGAGACTCAGAGAAATGATTGACTTATCCAAGGTCACCCACATCAGTCACCCTGTGATATGACCAACAAGACCCTCTGAAAGACCATCTTGTTACCCCACAAAGAAAGAGCTAAACTCTAAATTTTTCAGAAGCCTGAGATTTAGTACAGTTTGCATGTATATGGGTGTGTGGGGATCTTTTCTTGATTATTATGATACTCTGATCTGTTTGCAATCACCTCATGTGTAAAGGAGTAAAAATAAGTCAAGCACAGTGTTCATCTCTCTGCCTAGCTCACTGTAGGATTTTATTACATTTTCTCTTAAGTCTTAGAAATACTAGGAAAGCATACTTGATTAATAAATAACAACGTGTCCTACCAGCATGTCTCCTTTCATTGCTAAACTACATTGGAGGTTGCAGTTTATAGATGTCCTTTAAATCACCAAAAAGTACCTTTATAAGAGCAATTTAAATTTGGTGCGGAACACTGAGCCATTTTTCAGTACTCTTAAAGTCTGCTTAAAAACAGGAAACCACATTTCTCCACCCCAACCCACCATCCACTGAGATGTTCCATATCAGGTTTAACTTATAGCTTTCCAACCACTCCTAAATTTGGCTTGGTGCCTGTTTTTTAATCTTAATAGGGCACCCTTCTCTGGACACACACACACACACACACACACACACACACGCACACACACACACACACACACACACAGAGTCTTCACCTTTGGCCATTACTAAGGAATCTGGGCTGTGGGCAGCAGGTGTCCGGCCTCTCCTCTTTCTCCTCAGGGTCTCTCTGACTTATTTGCTATAGTTCAACTCTGGCTTTCCTTTCTGTACAGCCAAGACCATCCCTGCTGCTGCCTCTGCCCAAATACTTCTTGTCATAGGACAATCCCTAAACAAGGTATCCTGATCCTCTCCCAGGAAAAATAAAGCATGGAGGTTCAGCCACTTCTGTTCAGAGATTCCCCACCTTTCCCTCCACCCCCTGTGGTCTCCAATCTTCCCCTGGTATTTGAACTTACTCACAGTGGATCTGTCTCCCTCTGGGGTGCCTCTGTCTCTCAGCCCTTGCTTCTCAGTTCTGGCAGTTATAAAAAGGAAGGAAGTTGAATAGAAGAAAAAAAAAGTTTTAGACCTACTTGAAGAGGAAACTCCGAGCTGCCTCAAATCCTGTTTCTTTGCAAAGAGCTACATATCAGGGCATATCTTTTGATAAATAGACTGCACAAACGCCTCTTAAGTAAATTGTGCATTTGGTAAAAATGATTGCTCCTGTGGAAATGATATGCACGAAGTGTGCATTTAACCAACAATTATTGTGAATATATGTATGTATATATTTCTGTTTAGATATGTAGAAGTGTCTAAGCATGTAGGTTTATAGAGGCCATGGCCTGAAACCCAAAGGTCATGAGTTTTCCCAGTACTCTACTTTTGTAAATAGCTCCATCTATAATCCTGGCTCTCCTCTGAGTTATTTATCTGCAAAATGTAAATAATAATATCTAAACTTGGAAAGAGATCTTTGAGATATCTCTATTGTAGATAAATATTGGCTATGAAAATGTCAATAATAACTGCACATGAATGGAAGTCTTAATTTTTTAGTTAGTCCTCTTGTAATTAAGAAAGGAGTACTCACTCAAAGGCATCAGAATTACCAAAGATTGAAAGGTGATCACAATGCAATTTTCTGTGAGATAAAAAGTTAGTAAGAATTTTAAATGGCATTAATATGTTGCATTATTTACACTTTTGAAGGCATACTTTCTCCTCTACCAAAATAGCAAAATGACCAGATCTGATCATTTCTTTCCCCTTTAATTCCTCTTTTTTCATTCCCCTAAAGTCAATGAGAAATCCCCGCCCCTCCACCCCCCATAATCTGAGTTCCTTTAGACTGTTATGGCCTAATTTCCCTTTACTCTCCTTTAATTCCTGTAAACTCCAACTAACTAGGACTACCAACTATTGTGTTCCTGGAACTTGAAGGATCATCTTTTAACTCTGTGTACTTGCATCCCTCGTACTCAGAATGTCCTCCCTCCTCATCTCTTGTTTTTAGAATCAATCCCTTCCTCAGTTCTATGGCTGACTTTTCTCCCTCACTCTCAGCCCCCAAGAAAGTGTTCTCTGTTCTTTCTTCAAATATGCATAGACCTTATTAGACTAAATCTCACTTTTGTCACTCTCTACCCCACCTATCCTGGAAATAATCATTGCTATACATGCCTTATTAACCCCATTCCCAAGTAGGGATGCAAGGGCAAAGAGTATGGTTTTTATTTTTGAATTCTCTGGGCCCAGAGCAGTGCCTTGCCCATGGCAGGGAGTTAATAAATATTTGTTAAATTGAATCTAACTGATGTCAATTAAGAAATGCAGTTTAAATCACATTAATTCAGTTTACTAATTTAGAATTTGTGATTTTGTTCAACTTAGACATTAATGAGGGTACAATGGAAAGAACACTAGATTTGGAGTCCAAGGGTCTGGGTTCTAATCCTAGCTCAGTCATCTGTGTGAAGGGCCACTAGGTGGATAGAGCACTGGGCTTGGCATCTGGAAGACTGTCAAGCCAAGAATGAGCAGTTTTCCAGAGGACTGCTGCTGTGAACAACTTCAAGGTTCTGATTACACAGTATAGTGAACTCTTTATTTATTCAATAACGAACTAAGGCAAAACATTCACAGAAATCACAGTACGGTATTCAGAATGTTAAGGCATAACAACTTATCACTAAAATGGTCACATGGTTTCACCACAGTGGTCACATAGTTTTAAGCAGAAGATAACATTCATTTAGTAAGACCTTCATTAAGTCCTTAATTCAACCGCCCAATTGACATAAAGTACAAAGGTCAAAGTCTTCCACCCCCTAGGTCACATTGTCTTAATCTCTTCAGTCAAAAAGTCTTCTTTCTTCTTGACTAGAGATTAGTTTCCAATCATTCTTAATTATTAAATCCTTAACTCAATCATCTAAATGTAAAGGTAAAAATTCTCCACCCCTAGTAAATCATGATCTTCTCCATTTGCATTAAATACCTAAGGAGAGGTCTTTTCATCTTGACTCGAGGCTGGTTCTCTGCTTCCATAGTTCTCCTTCCATGGTTCCATCTCCTGCCAGCTCCCTGTTGTCCAGCTCCTTGTCCAGTTGCTGTTCCATATTGAGGTGTCTATTCCATCTCAAGTCTTTTACAATTTCTGTTCCTGGGAAGAAAAAGCTTAACAAAGCCGCAGTAACATTCATTCACATTTATGGCATCCTCATCAATTCACTTTCTGCCTGTGAAAAATCAACTCAGACCCACCAACAAGGTTTGAGAACTCAACACAAATCATCAATATAGTCCCAGGACCTCTGAAAGCATCAGTAAGATCCTCCTCCAGGATTTCTGTAAACATATAACAAAAAAATCCTCTTTCAGGGCTTCTGAACCAGCAGCAAGGTCCCAGGGCTTCTGCAACAACAGCAACGTCCTCTATCAGCAGACGAATCTGACAAAGTAACATCAAAACAGACAGACAAAGTACTGGCACTACAGTCATGCTTCCTCCCAGTTCTCCTTTCTTCTCATTTCTCAGTTCTTCTTAGTTCTTAGTTCAGTTCTTAGTTCTCTTTCTCTCTCCAGCAATAGCAGCCCAGCCTCCAGATGCATGCTCCTAGCAGTTCTGGCCTCTCTCAGTTTGGGATTTTCCTTATATACAGTAAGTCCCTCTCACTGTGGGATTCTCAAATTCAGGGTATTAATACTTGACACAATCATTAACTTGGAACAAGTTTGGGTCCAGGAAGATCTTCAAATTCTCATTACCATTACAAAGATTCATCTTCCTGAGTCTGAATCTGGTCTCAGACACTAGCTGTGAGACCCAGGGCAAGTCACTTAACTCTGTTTGCCTCAGCTCCTTCATCTGTAAAATGAAATGGAGAAGGAAATGTCAAACCACGCCAGTGTCTTTGCCAAGAAAACTCCAAAGAGGGTCATGAAGAGTCAGATACAACTGAAAAGGAAAATGGCTAGATAATCTCAAGGTCCTTTTCAGTTCTAACTCTAATGATCTATGGTCATTAATGCATATCATGTGCAAAACACATCTTCACTAAACTCACTAACATAGTGACCAAGGAACCATGCTTAAATTTTTATTAAGGATTTATTGTTTGCAAATTGAACAGATGCTAATTGCATTCTATTGAAACATATAACGTATTGGAACATCTCAAAACAGGAAGGAATCTTGAGGTTATCTGGTGCAACTTGTATCTGCACAGTAATCATCATTATGTATCTCCTGGAAAAGGTCATTCAGTTTCCGCTGGAAGGCTTCTGGTGAAGAGAACGCAAAACCTCCTAAGACAACGCATTCCACATTTAAGAGTTTTTCACCGTACCATAAAGATTGTCTAGTCCAACACTCTCATTACAGGTGAGAAAACTGAGACCCAAGATATGAAGTGACTCTTCCAAGGCCATACAGAAAGTAAGCATCAGAGGAGGTTTTAAACCCAGGCCTTCTGTTCGTTCCACTATCCATTCAGCCTCCAGTCATCTAGCTGAAATCTGCTACTCTGCAATGTTCATTTCTTGTTCCTATATCACAGAATCACAGATTCTAAACATTATAAGGGACTTAAAGGAAAATATAGTCTAATATGTGACCAAACCTACAGCTCCTACTCTGCAACTTCTATTTCTTGATATTATCAAGAATCACAGAATCTAGGAGTTGTGCTCATGAGATACGGTGTCTCTTGAGTCTGTGCATTTTCACTGACTGTCCCTGGAATGCTCTCCCTCCCCATTTCTCCCTCCTAGATACCCTGGTATCCCCCAAGTCTCAACTAAAATGTCATCTTCTACAAGAAACCTTTCCAATCTCTGGTGCCTTCACTCTATAAATCATCTCTAAGTTATCTTGTATCTATCTTGTTTGTATATTATTGTTTCCATGTTGTCTCTCCCATGAAACTGAGCTCTCTCAGTAAACTTGAGTGCAGGAGTGTTTTTTAACATTTCTCTGTATCCCCACCGCTTAGAACATTGCCTTGCATACACACATACATGCACACACACACACACACACACACATATATGCACACATATATGCATACTCACAAATACATACATATATGACAATAAAGGCTGCCTCACTTGACCTCAGAGAAAATCTAGCAGGGGTGGGGGAGGGTGGGACGGAAATCTGTGGCCTCAAGGCCACATGTGGCCCTTCAAGTCCTCAAGTGTGGCCCTTTGACTGAATCCAAACTTCACAGTTGGCAACAGGGGTGGGCAATGTGGCCTTGAGACAGCAGGTTTCCCACCTCTGTCACCAACCCATGCTTTGCCAAGCCTAAATCTCCTTCCTTGAAGCTTCCATCCATTTCTCTATCTTCCTAGGCCAAACAGAAGAAGATTAATCAATCTTTCACATGACAGCCTACCTGAACTACCTGAAAACAGATCCATCACAGTGTAGTCACTCTACTGGGCTCATTCTTCCAACTCTGACTCACAGTGGCAGTCTGGGTCCATTTGCTCCATTCAGGATTCTAGGGGTAACATTGAGTGGTTGGGAATTCTACTACTTAAGCCCCCATCTAGTGTGCCTCTTATTACCAAGCAGCCAGTAGAACTTTATTAGCATTTAGGAAAGTATATTTACTAAGCAAATTATAGTAAATACAGTTGTTATAAAATATTCCCTCCTCAACCCAGGGGACACACTCTCCTCTTGCACATACTAAGTTCCTGGGGAAAGTTGCCTAAAACAAAGTTCAAAGGCAATAGAGAACATTGTGGCCCTGGAGCACCTGCCAGCTCCTGGTCTTCAAGATCCTTTCCTCTTTTTGTGGAGTCATCTGATTGTACATATTATTCCCTCTTTGAGCTGATACAGGTGAGAGTAAGATTCAAGTGATGCCCATAGCACACCCTCCCAATAGGTTTTTCTTGCTTCTTCATGTGAAATAATTTACCCCATTCTATCTGTCCCTTCCTTTTCCTTCTGCACCAATTGTATTCCTCTTTCTCATCCCTTAATTATTTTTAATGTCATTTCCTCAAATTCACCTTATGCTGTTTCCTTTGTCTATGCATATTCTTTCTAGCTATACTATTAGTGGTATAATTTTTGAGAATTTTAAATATCATCTTCTTGTGCAGGGATATAAAGAGTTTAGGTCTATTGAATTCCTTATGTCTTCTTTTCTTATATTTTTCTTTCCCCTTTTTACCTGTCTATGCTTCTCTTGTGTCTTGTTATTGGAGATCAGATTTTTGGTTTAATTCTGGTCTTTTCCTTATGATAGCTGGAAATCCTTCTATTTAATTAAATGACCATTTTTTTCCTTTAATGTATTATGCTTAATTTAGCTGGGTGGGTGATTCTTGGTTGTAGTCCTAGCTCCTTTGCCTTCTGGAATATCATGTTTCATGACCTCCAATATTTTACTGCTGCAATTGTTAAATCCTGCGTAATCCTGACTGTGGCTCTCTGATATTTGAGTTGTTTCTTTCTGTCTACTTGAAGTATTTTTTCCTTGACCTGATAATTCTGAAATTTGGCCATAATGTTCCTTGGAGTTTTTATTTTAGGATCTTTTCCCTAAGGTGATTGGTGGATTCTTTCAATGCTTATTTTGCCCTCTGTTTCTGGGGTATCAGGGCAGTTTTCCTTGATAATTTCTTAAAAGATGCTGTCCAGGTTCTCATTTTGATTATGGCTTTCAGCTAGTCCAATGATTCTGACATTGTCTCTCCAGGTCAGTTGTTTTTTCCATGAGATATTTTACATTTTTTTCTATTTTTTCATTCTTTTGAATTTGTTTGACTGATTCTTGATGTCTCATAGAGTCATTACTTTTCACTTGCCCAATTCTAACTTTTAAGTAGTTGTTTTCCTCAATTAGCTTGTATATTTTCTTTTCCATTTGGTCAATTCTAATTTTTAAACAACTATTTTTTTAAGCTGTTGAATCTTTTCCCCCCATAATTTGCTTGCATCATTCTCATTTCTTTTACCATTTTTTTCTCCTACCTCTCTTATGTGATTTTAAGCTCATTTTTTAATTCTTCCATGAGTTCTTTCTAGGCTTGAGACCACTTCCCATTTTTTTCTCCAGGTCTCTTGGGGTCAAAGATTGTTTCACCCCATCTTCTTGTTGGTTCTGCTACTCCAGGACTTGTTTTGTGGAGCTATCCTGTGGCTGTTTGGAGGTGAATATGGGAGAGTTACTGTGATTCACTGCTTGCTTTTCCATCTTGATTCTTGGAAGATCCATTCAAATTTTCCCATTTCTATTGAAGATATTACTTTTCTTCTAGTCACTCATACTGATAACCTCTGAGTCAATTCAGACTCCTCAATCTCCCTCTATCTCTATATTGAACTAGATGAAAAATCTTGTGGATTTTACCTCTACAGCATCTCTTGCTTCTATCTCCTCTCTACCAGCAGGCTACCACCCTTGTGCATACCTTCACCATCTCTTTCAATGTCTATTATAATGGCTCCCTAATTGTTCTCCCTGCCTTAATGTAAAGCCAATCAGCAGTAGATTCCTGAGAGAATGCTACTGTGAAGAGCTTTTAAGATTCAAATTACACAGTATTAGTGAACACTCTGTTTATTCCATTCCAAATCTTTATTCAGTACAATGTTCACAGTTTCAACAGTTCACAATATTATATACAATCTTCAGAACAAGGAAAGTCTCTATATTATATCTTATTTCAGAAAGACACAATATTTAGAACAAGGAACAAAAGAAGAATCAGCTGGTTTCCCTAAGGGAGAA
>JAQQSW010011737.1:0-12686 GCA_028646575.1 Pseudocheirus occidentalis | reverse complement strand
TCTCTCTCCCCCTCTCTATTTATATCTTTATCTCTCTATTTCTCATCTATCTCTAACTTTTTTATGGTTTGCAAAACATTTTGCATAGGATAATAGAAATAGATATGGAAGGGCAGTTTGAAGTTGCATACTCCAATAGCCTCATTTCATAGATGACAACGTAGGTCCAAGGAGGTTAAGTTACTGGCCCAACATAACATAGGCATTAATCATGATAACTTAGTCTTCTTTTTCTAGAGCCAGGGCTTTTGCCAGCATGCTATATCACCACTGGTAACTCTAGTCTCTTCTTGTTTACCTAGAAATCCATCTACTCTCCTTTTAAAGACAAAGTCTAAGGGTGTAGTTTGCCTGCATATTAGCCAAGGATAAATCAATCATTCCTAAATTAAATGACTCAACCAATCATCCTTAATGTGGTGTTAATTAATGAATACTTTTCAATCAACTGCCTGGTATTAGTGATCAAAGGAGATATAATCCCATCCTTCCGGATGTAGTATCATTGGTGTCAAAGAAACCTAGATCTAGTGTACAGGTATCAAACTCATGGCCCATGGGCCACATACAATCAGCAGAATTCCCTTTTACTGCTGAACTATCTTGAAAGGTATTTAGAGATGTTTAATAAAATAAATACCAATATAATAGATCATAGATATTATTAATTTGTGGCTTTCCAAATCAATGTTTCCTACAGGAACTTATTTCTATTTGAGTCTTATGCTATTGATTATTCCACAGAAAGGTCTTTTTCTAGTCCAGCTCTCTCTTGCAGATGAGGAAACTGAGGCCCAGAGAATTAAATGACTTTCCAGAAGTAACACAAGTTAGAAGTGACATGCCCATGTCCTGTAACACAAAATCAGCCTTCTTTCCTCTGTTTATGTTTTTAACCTCAATAGGAAGATAATTTCAACAAAACTCTCTTCTCAGAGATTTATCGGTGTTGTACACACTCCTGGTCATATTCTCTAGCTTTAGCTTATAGTTTTCCCTGACCTTTCCCTGTGATTGCCAGCCTACTCCTTGTAACTTACACCATGGAAAGACCCAAGAGCTAGCACATCTACTATATGGGCATTTTATATATGGAACTGATGCCCCTCCCTTTCTCAAGATTTTCCCATTTTGTTCTTCATATCCACTTGTCCACAGGATGGAGCAGAGTAGGCCATCAGAGAAGTTTGTGTCTAAACAAATAGGCGGAGTTGTACTCCAATGTTTAATGAATAGAAGAGTTACAGATCTGACAACCATGCATCATGGATTTTTCAGTCTAGTCCAGATGTCAAATTTTCTGTTCTTCTGGACACAAAAACTTACAAAATACTCAGAACAAGAGTTTCAGGCAAGACACTGATGAATGAAATCAATAAGAATTTATTTGTGTGTGGGTATGCACAGATGTATATATTCATACATATGTACATGCTTATCCAAGTCATGTCATCATCTCCCTGATGTCATGCTCCTCTTCAAGAATGAAGAACAAACACAAGAGACACTTACAGCCTGAATATTCCCTCGGCGATTTAGCCTCACTGAGGAATAACCAGGAATTAGAATGTGCCCCAAAGGATATATGGCTGGTACTTCTGTACTTTTGCCTCTTTTTGTACCTAGCACTTGGCATAATGCCTGGCACATGAGGTACTTAATAAATATTTATTGAATTGAATTGGATGGAAAAGAGAATGCAAGATCCAACTTAAGTCTTTAAAAGACATGTACAGAGGACAAAAGCAAGGGCATGTCATTGAAGAGGAATGACAAAAACCAGTGAGGTATTTTAAGAATAATATACGGGCCTCCAGAGCCCCAGTCAACCTGTCACAGCAAAAAGATGAACTGTATTTAAATGAAAAAAAATCTACAGGGATAAATATGAAATAATACATAAATGGGGAGTTAAAAATCAAATGACATATTTAGAATGGTGGAATGTATGGCTAGACCACAGTTGGTGACAGAAAGGCCTAGAGCTTTTTGGAGCCTAAAAACTGACTGGATGGTGTAATATGCAACCGTATCTTTTAGGAAAATAATTAGAAATATAGCATTCATGAAGAGAAAATGGATAGTGGATACTCTTAATATGTAGCACTAGTCTTCATCTTTCCTTCTCAAATAATCATTACTAATCTGTGTCACTTTAGTAGAATCCCAGCCCTATGAGAGTAGGCACTGCTTTGCTTTGGTCTTTGCCCACCCATTGCCTAGCCCAGAACCATGCACATAATAAGCGCTTCATAAATTCTTGTCAGATTTGGTTTGGGGACCACATTTGAAGAAGGCTGAAGATAAGCTGAAGAAGTTCCAGAAAAGAAAAGTCTAGATGAAAGCTTCTTAACCTTTTCTGTATCATGGGCACCTTTGACTGTCTGGTGAAACGTAAGTACATTTTCTTAAATCTACAGTTTGTCTGGAACCCAGTAATCATCCCCTTAACCCTTCAAGACCCTGCTGAACTAATTGGATCCCATATAGCTACAATAATTACAATATCTATACACTCATTAACAAATTAGGCCAATTGGAACTCATTAGATTGGATTACTAGAAAGATGACAGAACTGAAGTAAAGAACTCCCAAAGATGGCCATGTAAGAATTGGCTGAAGGAATTGAATGTGCTTATTTGAGAAGGAAAAAAGACTTAGAGGTAGAGGGTAAAGTAGAGTGGAATAGGCCCTGTCTTTAAATAATTAAAATGCAGCCATAGGAAAAGGAATTATTTTATTTTTCTCTAGCCCTGATCATAAAAGTAGAAACAAAGAGTAAACGTTTCAGAAGGGCAGATTTTGATTTTATAAAAGGGAAAAAACACTTTTTTAGTAATTAAAGTGGTCCCATGGTGAAATGAATGGTTTCTGTAGGTAGAGGGTTGCCCATTGCTTTTAAGTATTCAAATAGAGGAAGGAGATGCTCTAGGGCAACAGTTCTCAACCTGGGGGTTATGTTTAATTTGTAACAATGAAAATACATCCTGCATATCAGATAGATTCATAACAGTAGCAAAATTGCAGTTATGACATAGCAACAAAAATAATTTTATGGTTGCGGGTCACTACAACATGAGGAACTGTATTAAAGGGTTGCGGCATTAGGAAGGTTGAGAACCATTGCTCTAGGGAGATGCTGTAGATAGGATTCTAGTTCAAGTATTGGTTGGAATAGATGTCAGCTTAAGTCTCTTACACTTCCAAAGCTTTTTTGATCTGTGAGATTATGCACTCACTTCTCAGTTGAAGCCATAAACGATGCCATTCTCACAAGAACCTCCTTTCTTGTCTAGACACTTCTGAGCGATGGTTCAGGTCAACTTCTAAGTGGCCATGAGTTATATAGGGTTCCCCTAGTGTCTGACTAGGGGGCATATTAAGATTCAGGTGTTGTGGTTTCATGATTTGCTGAGGCAAGACGGTCTTAAATAGTTCGATCCAACTGAAGGCATTTATTGATGATTACGGTATCTGGCAGGCTGAGTTCCAAGAAGAACTGGCAAATCAGTAAGACAAGACAGGTGATTTCATAGCATAATGATGTTGATTACACAACAGAAATTATGAACATTAAAAAGGAGGGAGGTGTCTGTCAAAGGATTTGGTAATGGTATAGGGATCCCAGACTCAGTGGAACTGTACATGCAATTATTCATAATGCCATTGGGGGGGAGGAGAGGCAATTATGATAATGATATAATAAGATTCCCTATGTCATAAATGTACTCTAGGTCAGTTCTTTACTATTACTCCACAGGTTCTATTTTAGGGGAAGTCCCTTCCATGGTCATGCTTTCATGGTTGTCAAACATCTTGGTCATGCTGCAATCTGGTGAAGTATTGTGGTCCTGTCAATCAAGATGGATAATTAGGTATTATGGTTCTGTCTTGGGCCAAATGGATGATGTGATTGTGGTTGAGTGCTAGATCTCACCTATTTAAATATGAGAACTGTATCTGGGGGCAGCAGCTAGCTAGAGGCAGTGGCTAGCATTCTACCACAAGGATACACTTGTTGTTCTAGTGAGAAATATGAGTTCATGGATACACCTGTTGTACTGGTGAGCCATTGAGGCATACATGAGGAAGTTAGGATTATGAATCGAGGAACGGGGAGGGGCGGGGAAGGTGGCTAGGGGGGAGGGGTGGCCAGCTGTTCACTGAGGACTATGATTGAGACTGGGGCCTGTGGTGTGTTTAAAGCCAGATTGTGTGGTTAAATCAGAACATGCCTGCTGTCCTGCTGTTCAGTGATCCCCATAAAGAAATTAAAATATTGGGGCTGGGGGAAGCTTTATCAGGATGTATGCAATTCGCGCAAAAGGAAAGAGTCAAAGTATGGGGATGAGGGAAGTGTGAGCACATAGTAAAGACATCACTTTGTGGGGTAAGAGAAGGGGAACATCAGTTATTTGCCTGCTTTATACATCCATCCTCTAACCCCATGATTTTGATGATTTGGGACTAAGGCCTCCATTCACAAGATCTTTACCAGTACTTTCCAGGCAATGAGGTGAGTCTGAACTGAATAGTCCACTGATTATTAGATGTTCCTCAATATAACCACTACTCCTTCAAAAGAAGGGCTCCATTTTGGACCTGAAGAAAGTCTATTTCCATACTCCTTCCCCTTTTAAGCCCTGGAACACGTACGTTCTGCGTGAGTACACAGCATCCTCAAAATTCCTTAGCTTCTTTCAGGGAGATGGGCCGACTCGAATTGTATAATAGCAAATAGCTGATTAAGGTTATTATGTTCAGTTACAACTTAACCTCTGACTCACTAAATATTGGTCATTTCCCAAGAAAACTTTGTCAAATCATTTTTTGGTGAAAATGATTGAATAATTGGAAAAGGATATTCCTAGGCACCATCCCAAGCATATTATGGAATTTGCCTGGCATTTATAATGATCTTCACATTTCTTCCAGGGGTGATAAAATCCAGAAACGCTCCACTGTCAAGCCAAATTCAGATCCAACATGCAGGGCATACTGAATCATTTTTATTCTAAAAAAAATGAACCTTTTCCTAATTAGGAATTGAGTAGTGCCAGACTCTGAAAGCATCTCACCAAATTGACATAGCTAGAAACGATTCCAGTTGTCTTTACCAATTCTGACTGTCAGAAGACTGCTTTCTACTCTTCATTCTTGTTTTTTTTTTCCAAAATCCCCTATAATATGGTGGTTACTTTGCCTGGGGAATTTTAATCATTTATGTTGTAGTCTTATTTCAATCATTTCTCATTTATTTTCAAAAGCCTTTGGGGATTTTGAGTGAGTTTATTAACAGAGTACCTATGGCCATTTTTCTGTATTTCTGTGACATGACTACAATTAACTCAGTAATTCAAAGGGGGAAGGGAATGAGGATAAATCTTTAATTATGTAAAATGCTAAACATGCATAATTTCTTGTGGTCTGAATTATCTAGAAAACATCTTAAAGTTTCCTTTAATTTTAATTTTTCTTTAATTTAACTGTTTTCTGAGATGAAGCATTTTGGGAAACGACAGATACACCAGAACTACTTAGTGTCTGTGTACATCAAGGCCCAGAAACACAAATTCAATACAAGGCATATGCCTTTTTGGGAAATTGTTAATGTTAAGCATCTGGGTGGTGTCATAGGGCATTTGGCCTGCAGTCAGGAAGATCTGAGTTCAAATTTGACCTCAAACACATTAATATGTCATCCTTGGTAAGTCACTACACCTCACTTTCCTCATCTGTACGATGGAGCTATTACCTCTCAGGGTTATTGTGAGGATGAAATGACATTATAATTGTGAAGTACTTAGCATAGAGCTTGGCACAAATTAAGCACCATATGAATGTTAGTTGTTATTATAATTATCCAACTAATTATTGACCTAAAATAAATTATTTTCCCCTCACCAAATTCTATATAAACAAAGGCTTTATGCTCCTAAACATTTTAAACTGAAACAGGGGTTCAAGAGTGTCATACATGCCAGGTGCTATTAGATATTGGCAACGTAAAGACCAATACAAAATAATCTTTGCCCTCAAGGAGCTTATATTCTTTTTGGAAAGACAACACATAAAGACATAAGTCTATATGAAAGCATTTCAACAATAGCTAAATTTGAGATTCTTTGTCTTTGTGAGGAGTGGAGAACTAATATTGACTGAAGAGATTAGGAAAGGCCCCACATAGAAGATGACATGGATTTGTTTGGGAAAATTAAGTATTCTGAGAGACTGAGGCGAAGAGGAAAATAATCTGCTCCGACCACTTACCCCTTCAGTTTAGTGGTTTGTACATTGTTCCATGGTTCAGAGGAACAAGGCTGGATTTGGAGTCAGAAGATTCAAGTTCAAATGTAGATTTTGCCATGTACTATATGACCTCAGGAAAATCACTTTGACTTCTTATGCCTAAGTATTTTCACTTGGAAAATCAGAAAGTTGGTGCTGACTAGGTGACTTCCCTTCCCAGAATGTTTAGATTATTACCACATTATCATTGCTATGCTGTCTAAATAAAGACAATTTCTTTGTATGTTGGGACCTTTGGTCATGGTAGTGCACATCTCCTGAATGTCTTTTTTCTCTCTTTTTCTAAATCCCACCGATCCCTCAACTATGTCAAATTTCCCATGATGCTTTTTCTCTATTGGGTTCATAGAATCATAGCTTTAAAGTGAGAAGCTTTATTAGGATTATGCAATGCCTGCAAAAGGAAAGAGTCAAATATGGGGAGGGGGAAGTGTGAGTAGATAGTAAAGACTTTGTGGGGTAAGAGAATGAGAACATCAGTTATTTGCCTGCCTTATACATCTATCCATCAGAGACATTATCTCTCTACTTTACAGATCAGGAAACAGGCATAGAGAGGTTAAATGATGCACATAATAAGAAATTATCTGAGGACCTACACCTTCCTCATCCCAAATCCACTGCCTTATCCATTGCATTCAGCATCTTGCATTCAGCACCCCCAGTGAAATGTTGTCATTTCTGATCCCCTGTGGTATTTACAGTGTGTACCATGTTTGGGGAACTTAACTTATGCTACCTCATTCTGGCATTCTGCCCTTACACAGTTTGTTTTTCAGCATATGGAATATATTCATTTTTCTGTATCCCCATCGACTTTTGCCTATAAATGTGACAAAAAAGGAGTTAGGGAAGAATATTAGAGTCAGCAGAGACCTGGATTTATATCCTGCCTGTGAAACCTGCCAACTGTGTCACCATAGGCAAGATATTTCACCTCTCAGTTTACCCATCTGTCAAATGGGTATAATGGCATATGTAATAATACCTAACTCTCAATGTTCTTGTGAGTGTCATATGAGTTAATACAGACATATGAAGGACTCTAAAAAGCAGAAGTGCTACATGAGCATAGATTCAGAGATAAAAGGAACCTTTATCATCACCTATTCCTAGTGTATTTTTGTGAAAATAAGACCAAAGATTTGTCAAATTGATTTGTCTAAAATCACAAAGACAGTACATACAGGATTCTTGATTTTTATCCAGTCTTTCTGTCTCCAAAATCAGAACAAGTCCCACTGCATTATGCAGAGGACTCTCTAATAGAAATAATATAGATATCCCTAATATAAATGTCAACTATGGTTGCTGATGAAGATGATTCTATGTGGCCACAGCAAGTGTACTTATTATAATCCACGTGTGGTAACTTGCCAAGCCTCAAATTGCCTGGCAGATACAAAGAGCCAAACCAATTTCTGGCCAAGCAAAGCATCAACAAACAGAATCACCCACAAAGTCAACACTTTGAAAGAGGGTTAATAGCAAGGCCACTTACCTCAGACATGAACTGAGCAATCAAAAAAAAAAAGAAAGAAAATGAACTCTTTCAAAAGTTTCTGTAGGGTGCCTGAGTCTTTCCAAACTTGGCTGATGACCCTGGAACCCACTTACGTCAGGTTTTTCTAATCATTCTTATTTCCACCAAGAACCATAACACATTCATAACTGGGGAACATCTTGAATACAAACCAGAACACTTCACAGGGATAAAACACCTTTAATTGCTGTCTATGTATCATTCACATGTTTTTTTTATGTTTTGTGACCGAGAAACATTTTTTTCCTCTTACTTTTCTATGTTATCTTCTGGAAAGCTTAGCAAAAAGTTGACATTTGGTTTTTTGGCAAATGAATCCAAAACCTGGTTATTAGCCTCAAAAGTCTTTGATCAAACATTAAGGTTTGTTCCTTCTCTTTGCAGCACAAATACTTTCAGTACTGATAAATGCGGATCAGTGCCAACCCCATAAATCACTGAAGAATTTTTTTTGTCTTTTAAGACCGTAACTTATTTTTCTTGGCCTATAATTTTTGCCTCACATCCATTCCGAACTTCCAAACTAAGATTTATGCAGCAGGGTCCAGGAATACCTAACACAAATGTGTAAGAATCTCCTAGAAAAATCTCAACCATTTGGTAAGACATAGGATGAGTTTGGAAACGGATTTATGCATGAAGGTTTTTACCCAAAACATGAACAAGTTGCAGTCATAACAGTAAGTTTGGATAAGTATCGGAATTTGTGACAAAAATAACAGATATTCCTCTTTTTATAGGTTAGTTTTTAGAGAAGTTCATTGTTCCACTAGATGCATTCACACATAATGATTCCACTCCCTCACATTTACTTGATCCACTGAGGTAGACATAGGATAGTAGTATCATCCATGAGACCTAAGACTCAGCAGCTCTATGTAAGACGGAAGTCAATATTTCCTGAATAAATAAAGGTTTTCTCTGTTGATGCCATTACCCAAACTTACCACTTATTTCACTCTATCTCTTTTTGTGATTCTGTTCCAGTCCGCCTACTTCATTGGTTGTCTTTGTTTGATGCGATTCACCCTACCTTTTTTCCCAAGGACATATCATGTATTGTGAATCATTACCCAATTAAAGGCCTTGTCTTTCCTAAGAATTCTAGCAATCTTGTCTTAGGCTATGTTTATCTTTCAAATTCATACACTTTACCAAGAGTAAAAAGTACTTGAGGATGGATTCTCTATATCATAGGAACTTTTAGGACAATCAGAAAACAGTTTGGCAGAAAATAGGTTTAGAGCAGCATCTGTATCATATGCAAAGTTCCAAATGGATATGCAACGTAAAATAAAAGGCCACATGACAATGAAAGATTAGAAGATAATATAGGGAAATACTTTACACAATTATGGCTAAGGAAGAGAGAAAAGAGAAAAAGAGGGAGAGGGAGAAGAAGAGGGAGAGGGAGAGAGAGAGAGAGAGAGAGAGAGAGAGACAGAGACAGAGACAGAGACAGAGACAGAGACAGAGAGACAGAGACAGAGAGAGAGACAAAGACAGACAGAGAGAGAGAGACAGAGAGAGAGGGAAAGAGAGAGAGAGAGATGAGAGAGAGAGGGAGATAGAGAAGGAGAGAGAGAGAAAGAGAAAGAGGAAAGAGAAAACCATTTTGAATAAATTTAATGTAGGAAGTATATATTGCCTGTGTAAGCTATATTTATATTCACATAGGTTGTCTATCTGTGGCTTATGGGAAAACATACATAGGCAATCATATATCATACATATATAAGAATCTATGTGAATATGTGTATTTGTATGTATGTATAATATGGAATATTGACTACCTCTTTCTAAAGGGTGATGCCTATCTGAAAGAGAAGAGGAGAATATATTATAGCTGACTACTTTGCCCTCTTAAAGTGAGGGGAATATTAGAGTAGAATTAAATCTATCTCTATCTCTTCCCCACCTCCATATTACTAGAGTCACTAAAATAAAGGAAATCATTTGTCTTAGGTTGGTATTTCCAGGTAAATTTCTTTATAGAAGGATAAAACTATATATCCAAATAATCCATCTTTTCCTACACAATGCTTGATACAAAAAAGACAATCACAAATCATGAATACCAATATACTCATTTTTCCAAGCAGATACCTAAAAGAAATTAGAGAATTTATACAGATGAGAAAATGAGGCTACAATTATATTCATTTACCCACTGCACACATATTGTTAACATATTATTCTAGGGGAAATAATATTTGGTTTCAAGCTACATTTCCCATTAGGACAGGGCTCACAGAATTGCTCAGCTGAATACTAGAATAAAGAATCCTTAGGAAATATGAATCAGAAGATGATGGTAGCCATTGCAGATTTATAAGAATGAATGATTATAGAGCTCATCAAATTGTACCCTCCTGGGAGTAAAATCTTGTTTTACTTTTCTTAAAGAGAATTTGCTGGCATGGATTAGTATATGCTGAACCAATCAATAGTCATACCTCAGTATCTAGAATAGTTCCTAGCACATGGTAAGCATTTAATAAATACCTTCCATTCCAATGAACAGACTGGTCAAAGGAAAAAAAAATAAAAAGATGGAGTAGTCTTCAGTACCCCTTTGTCTACCATTTATTCTCTTTTATCCTTTTGATAGTACTCTTTCTCCAGCCTTTATCATAACCAGGACTCTCATGGCCTCTTCTAACTCTTCCTTACTGAAATATGTCTTCAGGAAAAGGTCTCAACCATTCATTGAGGGGCAATGGAAGTCACCATTCCTTTCATAAGGGACTGAAATATTAACAGAAATTAAGGTCTTAAATGAAAGGAAATTGGTTCTAATTCAGTTTTTAGAAATTGACTTATATAGGAGACATTTGGAATAATTTAACAAATTGAGTTGCACGTACATTTATTAAATACCTACCATGCATACATTTTGCCTGGTGCTAAAGAAACAAAGACTTTAAATATGTCTTAACGTCAAGAAGATTATGTTATACTAGGGAGTTGGAGGATGGCATGTAGGTAGTCATGGACATAGATTAATGTTTTGTTTTGTTTTTTTATGGAAAGATGTGGAATAGGTAAAGGAGAAAGATAAAGTTCTCTTGAAATGTTTGAGGTGGGAAAATGTCTTACATCTAGGATGAACCGGGGAAGCTGCATATATGAAGTCCAAACTCAGTTGAAGGCTCAGTTGAACCTTCAAAGAAGGTAAGGACCATTAAGGTAAGACATAGAGTAGGACATGATATGTTCAGTTCAGAAGACAGTTAGTTGTATAGGTTGGTTTGGATGTGATTTAACACTAAGATGCCTCAGTTTCTGAACTGGATGAAAATGAGCACTTGGGCGATAATTGTGCTAACACATATCACTACTAGAAGAAAGAGATGGTAAATAGATCCTAAATCTTTGCCAAGAAAACCCTAAATGTGGTCATGAAGAGTTAGACAAAACTGAAATGACTAAACAGCAGAAAAATACCTTTATTAAGAGCATGAGAGATATTGAAAAATCAGTGACGAAAGTTAGATGCTATGTTGTTTGGAAACAGCTCTCCATCCCTTTCTGTATTTCTCACGGAAACTCATCCTTCATAAAGACGACAGCAGCCCACATGAATGATGAATACCTTACAAAGTGAGAACAGCAATTACCGTCTGCCTACAGACTGTTTCTGTCCTCCAAATGCTAGGTGCCATGTTAGCCCAAGGGTCACTTGGGCAGTTGTCAAAAAGCATGATGGAGATATCTTGAGCTATGTGTCTCTTTACTCCTCCACTCCATATATTTTACTGATTTGTTTTGTCCTGCTTCCAGATGGTTAAAAACCTTATTTTTCAACCAATTCCACATTTATTGTCCTTGGGGTGCCTCCTGCCTCCTCTTCTCTGTATACACAACTGGAAATAGGTGGGCATAACAGCAGACCCTTTTCAAATCCTGCTTCATGTTATATGAAAAGGAAATAAGTCAAGAAAGATACATTGGAACTGAATTGGGATGGTCTTAAATTTGAATCCAAGAAATTTGCATTATAATCTACAGACAAATAGGAGTTGTTTTAAGTGATAAGATTAGACTTGCTCCTTAGCAAAAGTATATTATGGATAAATGTGTAAAAGGATTGGAGAGTAGAGAGACTGTATAGAGGGAGACTACATAAGACGTTGTTATAGTAGATTAGGCAAAAGATGATAATGGTTTGCTCTAATGTCTGGTTAGTATGAATATAAGAAAGGGGATGGATGTAAAGGATGATGTGAAGGTAGAATTGACAGGGCTTCACAGGTAACGACATGGGAGGGGGCTAAGGAGGAAGGGAGAGTTAAAGATGGTGCTTAGTTTTTAAAATTAATTTAGACTGTGAGGAACTAATAGCTGAGGGCTGGGGCATGTTCTTGAGTACAAGGTGATTCTTGATGTGAGTTTCAAAGGAAACTAAGGGATCTAAGACTTGAAGTGAACACAAAACACAGTCTAAGCCTGGGGTTAACCTGTACAAAGGCACAGAGTTGGCAAGAGAGACTGAGGAGTATTCAGACAAACAGGAGGAAAGGCAATAAAACCCAGTGTCACAAAAGCCAAGGGAGAAGAGGGGATGATGAGAATTGGTGATGTTGGAACCTGAAGGAAATAAAATCTTAAGACTGAGGGAAGGCCTTTGGATTTAGAAATTAAAGGATGGATCTCAGGTAGAGCTAAGATGGCGGCGTAGAAGCAGCAAGGTTCTGCAGCTTCCACACACCCACCCTAAATACCCATAAAATATGACCCTAAACAAATGCTAAGGCTCTCAAACTCCAAAAAATACAGAAAACACATCTCTTGCTGAAGGGAGATCAGCAGCAGAGGCTCATCGTGGCAGGC
>JAQQSW010011736.1:0-12686 GCA_028646575.1 Pseudocheirus occidentalis | reverse complement strand
TGTGTGTGTGTGTGTGTGTGAGTGTATGTTTTCCTTGATTACGTTTTTATGTCTTTCTTGCATCTTGTAAGTGGAGATCAAATTTTCCATTGAGCTCAGGCTTTTTCATAAGGAAAGTCTGGAAGTCCTTTATTTCATTAAATGACCATCTCTTTGCCTGAAAGAATATAGTGAGTCTTGCTGGGTACTTGATCCTTGGTTGCAGTTCTAGCTCTTTTGCTTTACGAAAAATGGCATTCCATTCCCTCTGGTCTTTTAATGTAGCAGCTGCCAAATCCTGTTTAATCCTGACTGTAGTTCCACAATATTTGAATTGCTTCTTTTTGGCTACATTCAGTATTTTCTCCTTGACTTTGTAGCTCTGGAGTTTGGCTACAATATTTCTTGGAGTTTTCAATTTTGGATCTCTTTCAGGAGGAGATTGGTGGAATCTTTCAATAACCATCTCTCCCTCTGATTCTAGGACCTCAGGACAGTTCTCTTTAGCAATCTCTTGGAGGATGCTGTCCAAGCTGTTTTTTTCATCATGATTTTCTGGTAGGCCAATAATTCTTAGGTTATCTCTCCTGGACCTGTTTTCCAGGTCAGTTGTTTTTTGAGTGAGATATTTTGCACTTTCTTCTAATTTTTCAATCTTTATGTTTTGTTTGACTGACTCTTGTTTCATCGCTCAGTCTCTCAGTGGGTTCTGTCACTCTTGAATTCGTTCGGATTCATTTTTTAGCCTTTAGTGATAAAATGGCTCTGGCTACAGCTGCGGCTTCTCCCCACCGCCCTGGGCCCAAGCCACGGTTTTGGGCTGGGCTGGCCTCGGCTCCTGATCTGTTGGGATGGGTCCCATCTGCTGAATTGCCTTCAGCGAGAGACGTGTTTTCTGTAGTTTTGTGGATTTTGGAGGTCTAAAATTTGTTATTTTATGTGTATTTAAGGTGGCTGTGCAGGATCTGCTGATCCTTGCTGCTTCTACGCCACCATCTTGGCACCGTCTAACTTGACTCTTTAAGCATTTCCCCTCTTTCTTCAATCTTGAGTTATCTGGAGTCAATACTTCCTTCCCATTGCCAGTTGGTACCCTCACATCAATTCCATCCTCTACAAGCTGCCATAATGGTCTGCCTAAGGAAAAGGGATAACCACATCACTCTACCTTCCAGTGACTCCTCAGTGTCTTTCAGCACTGGTGACCTAAGTGTGTAGACAGGGTGTCCTCTGGAGGTGAGACGTGGGAAGAAGCCATTTGTATCACACGGAGAAGAGGCTGTGGGAGGGAGAGGCTACGCCATATATTTCACATATGTTTGTACGTATACATACATAGACAAAATGCACACACAACAGACATGATAAGTTACATCTGGAATATTCCATTAGAATATGAGGTCCTTCAGAATCCAGACTGTTTTTGGCTTCCTTTGTAGTCCCAGCTCTTAGCAGAGTGCTTGACATATATTAAGTCCTTAATAATACTTGTTGCCTGACTGATGTTCAAATTGTCCAGGGAGCCACACTTGAATATATATTTCCCTAATCACTAATATACTACTAATCACTCAATCCAGAACTAACACTTTCTCCATTAACTCTGTCATTATTTAAGCGTGATGCTTTCACACAGTCACTCACATATATTAGTAACTCATTCTTGTACATATTCAAGGTGCATTCATCAGGAATACATAATGATCAGGTTGATAACATAGCTGCTCCACTGGTTTCCAGTATTAGGAGAATATCAGTATTAGCGTGATATGGTGACACTTTCTTCAAGTCCAGGGGCCTAAACTTAGCACTATGTGAGCCCTGGCTTCTACACAGCTACTAGCTTTTTGAAGTTTACCAACAGACATGCTACCTTATACTACTTCCAGTATCCTACACTGCTTATTGCAGTGCCTTTGCCTTCAACATACTAGGCACTCAAAAAACTCTTCTGAATTTATTGGATAAAGAATTATGAAATCAGTTTGGTTAATCAATTGAAATATATGAGAGCACAGAAAGTCAGTACAACTAGAACCAATGGACAGAATAATGTTATTCTTTTCAAGCTCTCAAATTCCTTCCAATGGCCAATGGGTAAAGATTTTTTGGTGAGTTTGGAAAAAAATGTCATAAATACATCTACTATGAATCGCTGTAAACATTAAAAAAAAAACAAAGTGTTAAAACTGTAAAACATGCATATCATATTAAAATTGTTTTATTTTATAAGTGATTTTCCTGCAATCCTGTCCCCTCTTTTATCCTTCCTCCATCAAAAGTGTGGCCCTAAAAATTTAGTTTTATGATTGAAATTAAGTAAAAATCCATTTTTAGCTAACTATATTTTCAATTCCACCAAAAATCCTGGCACTAGTAAAATGAGAACCACAGACTACCATGGAAATATAACTGGCCTATAAGGCAACAAGTCCAGCTCCCCACCTCACAAAAGAATATCTTTTTTCTATTATTTTTAAAATTTGATTTTAGTTTTCAACATTTACTTTTATAAGATTTTGAGTTCTACATTTCTTCCCTCTCCTTTCCCCCCTCCCCAAGATGGCATATAATCTGATATAGGATATATATATACATACATATATTATTAATTTAATAATATTAAACATATTTCCACATTAGTCATGTTGTAAAAGAAGAATCAGAACAAAAGGGAAAAACCACGAGAAAGAAAAAGAGAGAAAAGCACCAGTATGTTTCAATCTGCATTCAGACTCCATAGTTCTTTCTCTGGATGCTGATAGCATTTTCCATCTTTAGTCTTTTGGAACTGTCTTAGATCATTGCATTCCTCAGAAGAGCTAAGTCTATCAAAGCTGGTCATCACACAATATTGCTGTTAGTGTTCTCCTGGTTCTTCTCACTTCACTCGGAATCAGTTTCTAGGTTTTTCTGAAATCCGCCAGCTCACCAGAATAGTTTCATGGATATTCCCAATGGGTTCATACCTAGCCTTAGCTTGATTCCCTCCAATGATAGGGCACTTACTGCTTTGTTTTTTAAAGCAGGTGACCTTATTGTTAGATGCTCTGGCTAATCTACTTGTGAGAACACAGTCACAGACTTTTTATACAAGCAGCACTACTTTCCCATTTAGCCTCTCTCAAAAGCTACTGTCCACATTACTAGGTGCTAGGGAATTTGCACATGTAGAAATTTCATGAGGACACTTACACATCAATAGCATCCAATTTGCTATCTGACTGACATATTTACATCAGGGAATGTTCAGATAATATGATCCAGGGTCCAAAGAGAAGGTGCCTTTGGCTTTTCCTTATTTGCAAATAAAGTATACAGGTCAACAATGCAGCAAAGCTATACTATACTAATGAGAAATGATATAAAAGGCTGAAAGACAGAGCATGAAGCACTGGTGGATTGGTTCAACATCTTGTTAAATAAACTACTTTCTTTCCCATTGTCAATTTTTACAACGCATATCAAAATAACCTGATTTAATATTACTGTGCAAAGGTCATCAAGTTAATTTTATTTCAAGTTTGGGAAGCAGGGGCTATTTAACTTTCATTTGCCGATCATCTTATTCATGAAAATACTGAAGAAAGACAATCAACTGAAAAAAATAAGTCTGAAAAATGAATGTCCTTCACATCCATTAGTGTATCCTTTCTCTCATCTACCTCATGATCCCTTAGATACCTCTATATTAATGTAAAGGTCACAAGAAAATAAATCCCAGGAAAATTTCCTTAGTACACACATTAATGAGCTGAAAGATTTATGTAAGCTTAGCTCAATGCAGCAGCAAACACTGCAATTGTACTGTAAATACCATATGGAACTGAATGAGTTCAAAGATCAGAGTTTTGTCTATATGCCAGCGTCTCTACAATGTTGCAAAATTTCAAACTCCCTAAAAGGGTTAATCATGTGTAAAGAGTAATTTAGAAACCTTAATAGCACTCGACCTAAAACTAGCAAGCATATAAAAACTATTATTTAAGATGGTTTTGAATAAATTTTTCAATATTCCAATGGCTATGCAATCTCATTGACTTGGGTGATTCTCTTCAACTATAGAGTAACTCATTCATTCCTGCCCAGATTCTGTGACTTTTGTCCAATTGCTCCAATAAGTCTGTCATAGAAGTTCTACTTAAAGTAGCAGGGGTTTCCTTTTATGTCTTCTGAAATAGTAAGGATAGCATGAGACCAGCCAATCATCTTTTTAATTCTAAAATTTCTTTAATGTTTGCTAAGTTTACCACTGAATCTATAAAATGGCTTTTTATCCTCATCATATTTGTCTTAAAGTTTATTTGTCTGTGGCTTCATTTGAAAATGGAAGGAAATTCAAAGCCATTGGTTTCAAAATGAGATGCTGAATGACCAGAGGGAATGGAGTTTCAACAGGACTTTCAATACATACAGGGAACCCTTTTGATGAATAATGTCTACATCTACTTGTTGGTCATTTGAGTTCTAGATTTGATTCTCCAGGGATCTTATGACCCATAGGTATCTTTAAAACTTGTCATACTAATATATCTTATGGTGTCTTTTATTCTTGCCTCACTACCCCCACCCCAATCACCAAAAGAGGTGACACATAATTTTCACTTTATTATAATGTACAAGATTTAGGAAGTAAGACTCAGCTCTGTTTTCTGCAATGGTCAGACAACATTTGGAACACAAAGTTGAGTATAGGACTCCACAGTTAAAGACAGTGATGAGCTGCAGAATACTGGGAAGGCAAAAAGGATAGTAAAGGTCCTTGAATTCATGCTATATAATAATGAGTTTAAGGAAATGTGAATGCATAGCCTAGAAAACTGAATATTCAGGGGCCATAAGAATTGTTAGGATTGCCCAATGACTCCATGGAAGAACTGATTGTAAATTTCTTGCCAAAATGGTTGGTCCAGTTCACAGCTCCAACAACAGTATGTTAGGGTACCTGTCTGGTTTTTTACAGCTCCTCAAACACAGATTATTTTGACCTTTTCAAATTTGCTTTATCTGAGACAAAATTTCAAAGTTATTTTGCAAATCATTTTGTTTCCTCATATTTTTTACCATTTATTAATCCATTGGGAATGACTATAAGTGTGTTATATTTGTGTTCACTATTTAACTTGGAAAAGAGACCCTCTGTGAAACATCATCACAGAAAATGTGTTTTTTCCTTCTTTTAATACAGAGCTTCTCTTTATATCCTAATTGCCTTAATTTTGTTCTTACGTAAGCTCTTCGATTTCATATAAAAGAAATAATTTATTTTACCTTTTGTCATTACTTTCATCACTTGTTTGATAAAAAAAATGCTCTGACTTTATTCATAGCTATGAAAGGTACTTCACCTGATTCTCTGTTAACTTTCATGTTGTGGCCTTAAATACTCAGACATGTATCTACTTAGAGATTATTGTCGTATCTGGTATAAAATGTTGGTCTACACCTAATTTTTAGATAAACTTTTCTAGTTTTCCAGCAAAGCTTGTCACAAAGGGAGTTCTCCCCCAATAAATTTATGTTCTCATATTTATCAAATACTTGGTTACTGAGTTCATCTATTTCTGATTCTTCCATATCTAATATGCTGTATCCTTTGTAGGCTTTTGGATATAAATGAATGCTGCTTAAGCAAAGGCATTTTTCCTCCATCTGATGATCAAGAAATGTGATTTGAGGTGTTCCATTTTTAAAATAAATGATTATGTTAACTATTTTTCTAATACTGAACCATCTTTGCATCTGCTATAAGTCTAATTAATCAGTGAATTAAAAAAACACATACATATAAAGTGAGATACTTTGTGCTAACATTTTATTTAACGTTTTTGAAAGAATATTTGCTAATGTGGCTTATATTTCTCTTTTCACTGATTTATCCTTCTATGGTTTATGAATTAAGACTATGTAAGGGAATCCAAAAGTCACTGTGTAGTGTAGTTTTAAGCTATAAATAGCTTAAAACAGAACCAAGACTTTTGGGAGACTGTCTCATAAAGGAGTCTTGTAGCAATACTCTGCTTTTTGATTAAATATTTGTATAGCTTAGCTATCAATTATTCTTTATGTGATAGAATTTACCTGTAAATCCATATAGACCAGGGTCCCCATGTCATCTCTCCCCCCAGTCAGGTAAAGCTAGTTCAATTCCATTTCCTGACACTGTATTAACATCTCTATTTTAAGCTTCGTTAACTTGGGTTTTAAATATTATGTTAGGTTTTAATTGTAGATTTTACTGAAATATTACCCATTAGGTGCTGATAATTCTCTTCTTCTATTTGTTGTGATTTAGCCTTGTTCCTTTTTATTTTGGTACTCTGATGTGATTCCCATTTATTTTCTATTGGGTAGACTAAAAGATTTAATAATTTAGTTTGTCTTTTCAAATAGCCAGCTTTCAGCTCTCTTTATTAATTCTAATGAGCTTTTTCTTTTCCAATTTATCGATTTCTTCTTTAAAATTCAACATTTTTTGTGCTTAATTTTGCTTGATTTCCTAGCCTTAATATTTCTTTTTTTCTGTTTTATTATTGTATGTTTTCAGAGATATAATTTGTATGTTGAAGATGGCTTTTACTTCATCCCAAGAAATTCTGCTTTGCCATATTATTATTATTATTTTTCTCTCAGTTTTCTTTTCTATGATTTGTTGTTTGAACTACTTATAATTTAGGATACTGTCATTAAGTCTCCATTTAGGTCTGTATCTTTTGCTTATGTTACCTTTAATGGTGATATTTTTATTGCTTTAGGATCTATAATGAATACATTTAATATTTTTATTGTTACATTGTTTTTCTTCACCCTTGTACATGAAATATTTTTGTAGAGTTATTACATGAGGCTGAGAAATATATATACCAAAATTCAGTCCCAATCATTTTATTTTAATCAATTTCTTTCTCATTTTAATATTTCTACAGTTTCTTGCCATTGTTCATACTTGGTTAATCCATAGGATTCTGTCTCTTCCCTCATATTATAACACTTCTTTTAAGTGATGAGGCTCTACTTGATGCTTTAATTATTCTCCTTTCTGTTTTTATGATGCTCTCTTTGGTAAGCTATGTTTTGGTTTAAACTTCTCTTCATCTTTTAGTCTTCTAGCTTTTCTTGCATCTGGGATGCTGCCTGACTCTGTCCCTCTCCCATTAATTTTCACTGCTGCACAGAAACCCACAGCTGGATTTCTGGGCAGCCTCAGCCTTGACACATTTGGGGATATGTGGGTTGGTCAGGCCTAAATCTCTGTGCTAAGTAACCTCCAGGAAGAAAGAACTATTGCCAATGAAGTTTCCATTCCCTTCTTGTCAGGACTGACCCTAGTCTCCCCTTAACATGGTGCTAAAAGCACCAGACTTATATTCTACCCTGCCCTAGCTTTTCTTTCTCTTTAGCTGTCACTTTCTCCTTCCTTCAGACAAATCAATAGAATCAACATGTGCCAGATTGTTCCATGATCAGGTGGTGCTCAAATAAAGTCATTGCCATGGCTAATGGACCCATAATCATGAGCCTTTGAGATTAAGTGTGTACTTACTGCAGGAGAAAGTTGGAATGACAATTTGTAGTAGAGATGTTTAATGGAAGTTCAAAATCAGTGAAGTCCTCCAGGGGTAATTTATGAGGCTTTTTCAAAAGAAAATTTTTGCGCAGGGGTTATGTGGCTTCTTATCATGTGGATACAGCTGCCATTATTCTATATCTGATGCATAATTTCTTTCTTTTGGGGCTGTGGAGTTGGAGTTGTTTATGGAAAAACATTACTTCATCATCCTGCTAGCCACATGAGGCTCAGTATGTTTTTTCATCCGTCTAACCTTAATCATTTGTTTGGAATTTAAGTGCATTACTTCATATTTGGACCTATACAGACACAGAGAACATTTGCTCAACTATATTCAAAAATTCCAATTGGATTTGTGCACCTTATGTACTCTCAATTCCAATTCAACAAGCATGGCCTTCAGTCTAATTGAATGAGGTCCAGAAACTTACAAACAACATAATAACCTATGTCACTGACTGATTTTGCCGATCATATTTATGACCAAAAGTGGAGAAATTAAATTTCCTTAGCTGTGTTACAATGAACCTGGAACTCAATCCAGAACAAGAAGTTCCTTCGGAAGTTTTATGCTCTCAGGTGGATTGGAATATACACAGCCCCCCAACTGGGGCTTTCAAAAATCATTGACCTTCACCATATCAGCATTGGTTAAGCTGGAATTTGAACAGCACTTACTTTCTATTTCCATGGTACTGGGAGCGACGCTCTATTCAAAGTACCATTTCAGGTAATATTTTTGACTTCCTGAAGCAATTTATAATCTCACATTCAAATGGAGACTGGACAGATAAGCTATCCCCAAAGGCACCATCATGAAACAGAGAAAGGACACTGAATATAGGTTTGATCTCTGCCCCTTCTACTCTCGCCTTCAAATCCACTTCCTCCTCAACAACACAACATCAACCCCAAATAATAATATTACAATGATCTAGATGTCAAATGCAAATACACAATTTATGGAAGCCTTAGTGAACTGTTAAGTTTCAATAGCTTAAATAGTTTTTGAATGCAATAAGACTTTTGGGTTATTCTGCACAAAGGAATACAATCTCAAGATTTAAAGTATTTGGAGGCCCCATAAACCTGTGTGTGTTTGTGTGCTGCCTTGAGAAGGACTCTTGATTTGGACTGGACATGAATCCTGATCTTGCTGTATGACCCTAGTCATGTCACTTATCCTCTCTGGCCCTCATCTATAAAATAGGCAATAGGACTAGATAGTGCCTTCCAGCATGAAATCTGACTCTATGATCCTTATAACTTAAATATTCTATGATTACTCTTGATTGAGACTACTATTCAATAAATTTTAAGAGATACACCTTCCACACAGTTTTCAAATGGATATTCCAAAAGCACAGACCCTACCTTCTTTGATCAAGAAAGTTACAACAGATCCTTACTGCCTGCAGGACAAAATACAAATCCTTTGGGTTTGGCATTTAAAGCCCTGAACATTTTAGTATCTGTTTACATTTTCAGGCTTATTGTCCAATATTCCCCTTCACACACTCCATATTTCATCCACACTTGACCACTTTCAGCTTCCTAGTGCATTCCATTTCATCTCTCTTCTCTGAGTCTTTGCCCAGGAAATCTTCTATGAATGGAATGTTCTTCTTCTTTACCTCCAAATTTTCAAATCCTTAAATTAAGGTTCAGCTGAAGTTCTACTTCCTACATCAGTGCTTTATTGATACTCTTCATTATCAATGGCTTCTACAATATATACATACATATGTATATATATATATATAATATTTCATATTCCCTTACTTGAGGATATGTCACTGTTGCCCAATAGAACATAAGGTCCTTGAGGCAAGAGACTCATTTTTGTTATCTCTATCCCTAATAGCTCAGTGGCTAACACATAGTGGGCTCCTGATAAATTCTATTTCAACAAAAATCTTCTAATAGTATACTACCAAATGAAAGGTTACAAAATCTTAATGCTTTTAACAACATGAAGCCCTCTTGCTTCAGCTTATACATGCACCCAAGACAAATGGCAAGGCAAAATATTGAAAACAATGGCTCTAATCACATTTAGCAAGAATGCCTGCGGTCCTATTCCTTGGTGGATCATTCTACCTAACAAGTCTCATCATTATATTATTTATTCATCATTAATTTTTAACACCTACACACTCATTACAAAAATTACAATCTAAATTATTGAAAAGCTATTTGTGCCGAGGAATATAAAACTTGGGAATTCATTGCATTCTCCAGGGCAGCTTACTAAAAATATTCAAAGGAAAAAAATCACAATTTCAGATCAAAATAAGGCAAAAAAAATTCCAGATAGATAATTAGAAAATAAATCACATTTCTGAACTTTTGGCTAAAAAGCCAACATAATATAGTAGAAATAACACTGCACTTGGAGTCAGAGAAACTAGGTTTGAATCCCATTTTGGCTATTTACTAGCTGTGTGACCTGATATAAGTGTGTCTCCATTTTTGAGTTTCAATTTTACTGTCTGAAAAATAAGAGGGTTTGACAAGGTTGTTACTTAGGTCTCTTCTTACTATAACATTCTTTGGGTCAGTGAAGAGAAACACTAGGGGATGATTTTGACCTGATTTTTCTAATTTCCTCAGCATAATTTGCATTTATATCATAAGTTAATATATTCAAGTCATATTCAAATAACCTCATGGATTTTTGTTTTAGAATTCTGTAGTCTTAAATATGCTTTTTAAAAAAAGTTTTCTTCTTTTTACCTACCGCTTACCAGTTACACTGCTTGGTGTCATCAACGTGTGCAGAGAACTGCAATCACTGGCCACAGACTCTCTGAGCTTAAGAGATCAGGAGTTCAGGAGTTTATGTCTTCCTCAGGGTCAAGTAAGATGGCAACTCTGCAACAACCTCAGTCAGTTAATTAGCATTTATTAACCACCTACTATGTGCTAGGCATTCTGTTAAAAGTTGGGGATACATAAAAGGCAAAAAACAGACCCTGCTCTCAAAGATCTCACAGGCTAATTGTGAAGACAACATTCAAACAACAAAGTACAAACAAGATACATAAAGGATAAACTGTGAGTAGTCTCCAAGGGAAGGCACTAAGAATAAGAAAGACTGGAAAAGGCTTCTTACAGAAAATGGAACTTCTGGTGAGACTTTAGAGAAGTCAGCAAGTGGAGATGAAGTGGGAAAATGTTCCATCTGTTGGCTTGTCACCTCTCCCTCTGTCTTTCCTTACAAAAACCCTACTCTTCTTCCACACATTGATCTTGCATCCCCTGAACCCTCAATTCTCTCTCAGGTCATTCCCTACACTAGCCACTGTCTCCTCTCATCCCTTTCTATACTTGGTGAATTCATTCAATTCCACATTGTCTATCTATCCTGAATTCCCACCCACTTTATCATTTTGCTGATTATGTCCTGTCAAGTCTGGGCCTTAGGACACTTTCACCATTTGTCACATTTACTTCTATAAATGTGCTACTGAATAAAGATGGAGAAAATCATACTACCTTTCTGACTAGATCTACTACAAATTTTTGTTAAACAATCTCAACTGTGCCCTCACTCATGCTAGGCAATATTACTCTACCTCCATTTTTAAGTCATTACCCTACTCTCCACAGCAACTCTTCTAAACTTTTTCATCCATTCTCAAAGCTCTCGTGGCTCTACCTCCCCTCATTTAGCTAAGAAGCTTGCCTCATATTTTACAGAAAATATTTAGTCCATTCTCCATGACCTATCTCTTCTTCCCCTTCCCTTATTTCTTACCACTCAGAAGCTTTCTACCATTCCATTTTTCTCCCTGTCTCACATGAAGAAGTGACCTTACTCCTTACCAAGGCCAACCTCTCTACTTGCACAAGCAATCTCATTTATTTTTTTAACGTTTGTTTATTTTTAGTTTACATCATTCATTTCCACGAGATTTTGATTTGCAAATTTTCTCCTCGTCATTCTCCTACCCACCCCCCAAAAACAACAATCCCACTACATACCCCCTCCCCCAATCAGCTCCCTCCTATATCCTCCCCCATCACCCCTCTGACTTTTCTGGTAGGGCAAGAAGGATCTCCCTACCATAGTACCTGTATATTTCCCTTTCCTATTCCACCCCCTTCTTGTTCTATTCTCTATTTTGACCCTGTCCCTTTACAAAAGGGTGTACTTCTAACAACCCTCCCTCCCCTAATCTGTCCTCCCCTCCATTCTCCCCCCTCTTGTCCCCTTCTCCCCTACTCTCCTGTAGGCCAAGATGCCCAATTTAGAGTGTATGTCACTCCTTCTGTAAGCCAACTCCAATGAGAGTAAGGTTGACCCATTCCCTTTTGCCTTCCTGTTCTTCTCCACTATAACAGTTATTCTGTCTCTCCCTGTCTCCTCTCATATTATTCCTCTCCCACCTCTCAATTTATTATCCCATCCTATTCAATAGATCCTGCACCCTCTGTCTATGCACAAATATACACACACACATATATATTCATATCCATGAATACCCTCCTATATAGACATAGGTGTATGTATACACACACATTTATATTCCCTTCAACTATCCTCATACTGAGAAAAGTTTCATAAATTATAAGTATAATTTTTCCATGTTGGCATGTAAATAGTTCAACTTTGGTAAGGTCCTTATAACTTCTTTTCCATGTTAACCTACTCATGCTTCTTGTATTTGAAGGTCAGCTTTTCTTTTCAGTTCTGTTTTTTTCATCAAGAATGCTTGGAAGTCTTCCACCTCATTGAATGACCATATTTTCCCCTGGAACATTATGCTCAATTTTGCTAGGTAGGTGATTCTTGGTTTTAATCCTAGCTCCCTTGTTCTGCAGAATATCATATTCCAGGCCCTTATATCCCTTAATGAAGAAGCTGCTAGATCCTGTGTTATCCTGATTGTGTTTCCACAGTATTCAAATGGTTTTTCTTGGCAGCTTGTAATATTTTATCCTTGATCTGGGAACTCTGGAACCTGGCTATAACATTCCTAGGAGTTTTCTTTCAGGGATCTTTTTTGAGAGGTGATTGGTCACTTCTTTCAAGTGCTATTTTGCCCTCTGGTTCTACAATATGAGAGCAATTTTCCTTGAGAATTTCTTGAAGGAAGAAGTCTAGGTTCTTTTTCTGATCATGGCTTTCAGG
>JAQQSW010011735.1:0-12687 GCA_028646575.1 Pseudocheirus occidentalis | reverse complement strand
ATTCTTCCAAATCACAGGGGAATTCACACCTTTTCACCAATGGACAGAGTTCTGGGAATTCACACCTTTTCACCAATGGACAGAATTCTATACTTAACACTAGGTTACTAGGATCTACTTAACATCTGATCAAACAAATTAATTACCATTACATATGTCCACTCCCATCCTCCCAATCCCTTACCCACTTCCCCATTACCTTCTTGCAGGGCAAGATGGATTTTTATACTCCATTGCCTATATATCTTATTTCCCAGTTGTCCATGGGGTTTTCTTGGCAAAAATACTGGAGTCATTTGCCATTTCTTTCTTCAGTGGATTAAGGTAAATAGAGTTTAAGAGACTTGCTTGGGGTCACACAGCTAGCAAGTGTCAGACCAGATTTGAACTCAGGTCTTCCTGACTCCAGACCCAGTGCTCTATACACTGAATATTCTAGCTGCTTCATACTATACTATACTATACTATACTATACTATACTATACTATACTATACTATACTATACTATACTATACTATACTATGTTATGCTATGCTATGCTATAGTATGTTATGCTATACTATTGTATTAATACATAATTTTCATAGATATAAATAATACATTCATAAAACATATTATATATTTGTGTGTATGTGTATATATTCTGGACACAGTTGTTTTCATGTTTTCTCCCTTTTTGGATTGTGAACTCCTTGAGGACAGGGATTATTTTCACCATTGTTTGCATCTTGTCTTTAGCTTAGTGCTTGGAATGTAGGAAGCACTTAATAAATGCTTGTTGACTCAACATGACCCACTGGAGCTGTTAAAAAGATTTCTGGAATTAACATAAGTTTAAAAAACATAGAAGTAACACCTGCTCTTAATGGCATTTGCAGGAAAAAGAGGTAAAAAAAGAGGCTTGGGGATAAACACAGCTTGAGTTCATTAAGTTTCAAGTAATCATATGCAAGGGGAAAATTTCCAGAGCCAAGCCAGCAGACTACCACTTAGCTGGGAAGTGCACATTCTTGAGGAAACCAGTAGCACCTAGATGTCAGTGGTGTATATTTGATATGGATTGCAGAAAGGTTGAGGAAGTCTGTAATTATTGTTATTCTGGTGATATTAAACATTACCCTATTGTTTTCCTCATTTGTCAATTGGGTGTAACTTTCTATAGTTTTGTTTTATTTTTTTGGTTGTTTTTCTTTTTTCTTTTTTGGAGAGGGGAAGGCAGGGCAGTTGGGGGTAAGTGACTTGCCCAAGGTCACATGACTAGTAAGCCTGAGGTCGGATTTGAACTCAGGTCCTCATGACTCCAGGGCCTGTGCTCTATTCACTGTGCCACCTAGTTGCCCCCTCTCTGTAGTTTTTTCCTGTGAAAAACAAATATAGAGAGTTATTCCTTTCCATTTCTGTTCTAGTAGGGTAGAAAGTTCAGGAGAACTTCTGTTTGTATAGATGTACAGTGAGATTATAGGAATAAGCAAAAAATCCAAAACTTTGCATTGCATCAGACTCATTTTGGGAGAATGTCTCTGAAGTTGATTGAATCCAGGTTTTGTTGGTAGGCACCTATTTGAAAGCCTGTTATAAGGCATTTCCCTCCACTAAGTTATAAGACTACATTGACAAAGAAACTGTTTGAAGGCAAACTAAAACAGATGAGAATAAAAATTTTCCCAAGAGGTGAGGTCAGAGAAGAGATAGTATGTGAAGACCTAATGCAAGAGGATTTGTAGGACACTTGCTTTTTATTTGGAGAGAGGCTACTTTAGAGGAATATCAATGAGCTTATTTAGCAACACTGAGCTAATTTACCAGATTATTAAAACCACTATAGATGAAAACAAAGAGCCTTTCTGTAAGCTGTAGAGTTGGAATTATTTGCATGTCTTTTCTGAAGGCCTTGACTCTCATTTTGCCATTTACTCTTACAAACATTTCTTTCTCATGGAATCAAATCTTGGAATCTTCCCAGCCATCTAAGCTGAAACTGGATGGTGGTTTTTAGGAGGAAGTAGGAATCTTTCATTTTGGAAAAAATGAACTGTCCTATATCCTGTGCTTTGACCACTAATCTTAGGGAAGAAACAGAATGTTGGCAGGCCAACAACCTGCTAGAAGAACAACCCTATTCATAGCCAGGCTCACCAATAAAAAGGTAATGATGCTTTCATGGGACATTTATGTCCTGTCATTGCTACTATTGAAATATAGTTATCTTTTCTCTGCAGTGTGAAATGACCTCTGCTCAAGAAAATTTCCTTTGCTTATAAAGTACTTAAATATATGATAGCTTGCATAATGTTGAGCACCATGAATGCTCTCATTTTACTCATAATCAGAGCCACAAAACTTGGCATTAATTGACCTCTGATTATAGCATCTTTTTTTTCCTCTCAGGAAAATTATAGAAATCCTTGAACTAAGAGGAGATATGTTACTTCTTTTGTATCCTTCATAGCACCTGGATGAATGCTGGACATACAGTTGGGATTGTTAGTTTATTGAATATACGCTATGAAAATTGCTTGTTTGCATAGTGATAGAACAAAAACCTGATTAAAAAAAAGATGAAAGTAACCAGGAGCTCTCCGTGGTTTTGAAATGGCCATTCTTAGCAGGGCTGAAAACTATACATCTCCCAAAGCTCATTGGATCACAGATTTATGTATGAAAGGGACATTAAGAGTCATGTAGCTTGACCACTTCAGTTTACTGAGGATAAAAATAAGGATATTAAGTGACCTTTCCTGAGGTAACACTGTTTTTAAGTGGCAGAGCTATGATTTTAATCCTAGTCTTCTGATCTTCTAAATAATCAACCACACCATCCATGAGAAATAAAAAATTTATTAGAGAAGCAGGATCACCTTTCAGGAAGCAATTACTGCACAACTATATCTAAAAACTTGACAAGGAGTTCAAGGTTTCTTATAGACACCAACCACTCTTCACCTTAACTGGAGAAGTTTTTTCAGAGTCGTGACTCTGGCAGCTGTATTGCACTAGCTTTTATTAAAACTTACTTCTTGAGGAACTCTGTTCTGGTAGCATTTGCTGACAAATTGTTTAACTCTGCTGTAATAAATGCGTGTTTAGCATTCTTAGTGGGTCAAGAGACACTCAGTTTGTCTTCCCTGTCCCTATTAAGGTGCAAGTCTATTGTACAGTTCCACTTATGCATGTATACATGTAGGTAAGTTTGTGTGTGTATGTATACACACATACCTAATATAGTTTTAAGACCAGGCTACATCTCTCTAGCCTACACACACACACACACACACACACACACACACACACGTGCACACATGCACACACACAGATGTATATACATATACATCACACATTTGTGTGCCTGAGTATATACATAGGCTAGAGAGATGCTGTAGCTTAGTCCTCAACTACTTAATTAAGGGTTGAAGGCTGGTGATGAGACTATCCCTCTTCCCAACCACCTCCTCGATTTCTATTAGACAAAAAAATAATGACCAGTTCACAAAACTTTTGGTACCAGAGACCTTTGTTTCCAAAATCCATCTTTTTTTTTCCCTGACTTCATCCTACTCTCCCACCCTTTCTCCTTGCTTCTCTTCTTAATTTTTACTCTGAATTGGCATTAAATTGTTGGGGCTACAGAGCAGGGGGCAATCTGTGATACAGAATTTAGATATTTGTAGAGTCTTGTACAGATAAGTTAAGAGTAGACTTTCCCAGGTCACTAAAAAGAATAATCTGGGGTGGAGAGGAGCCTCAGTAAGAATGAAATTCTCAGTGAGAAAGAAAAACAAAAATAATCATAAAGATTTCCTCTTAATCTGAACTTCTTAAATGTCAGTGGCTGGCAGATAAGTTTCCTTTAGAGGCTACCCTCCTCCTTAATTCCAGTGACTGTTCCTATCATGAGCTCCTGTTTTAGAGGGAAGCACTTCATGGGGCTGGTTCAAGTAATTCCTAACAACTGTTACTTAGTGCCAGAATAACTGTATCACACCATTTAGAAATGGCCTCTTTTATATCAAGTCCCATTTGTGAGTTATAAACACCCAAAGGTAATTTAGCACAGCAATCAGTGTACCAGAAAGAAATTCTTCTTTCCTCTATCCCTGAATCTTTCCAGTGTCTTGTTCTCAGGTTTTCCAATAACGTTTCTCACCTTCAAACTTGACCTCTTGGCTTATTCTTATTGCTGGCTCTGGCTGTTTTTCCTTTGCCTTCTTCCGATCTCATTACTAACTCAACTTTCCTCTCCCATTTGTTGATCTGTCTTTCCTGCTGACATTGACCTACAACAGCTCTGCCTATGAGACCATACTAATCTGCCATACTTGCTCTCTTGTTCTTCCTAGGCTCTTTTTAGCTTCAAGGGCAAGAGATACATAAATTAGGGATGGATAGAAGGAATTGAGAGAGTACAGAGTCCAGTGAGATTATATATAATATGAATACATGTACACACACACATACAGAGAAATCACTCAGGACGCATCTTCTTAGAGTTATTGTCATTTCTAATTCAAGAAAATTTCATTATCTCTGCTTCTGTTATGAGGTTTTGTCTTCTTCACCCAACGCCATTAATGATGATAACCAGGAACATCCTCATGACTGTTTTCAAAAATGTTTAGAGGCAACAGTCATATTGATTTACGTACAACTGGTTACAGACACTGATAGTAGTTCTTTTTTTTTAAACCCACAAAACAGCTCCATACTAACTTACCTACTTTATCTCATACCTCTGTAAATTGCTACTTCTTTGTAGACTTGTATCTACTTAATTTTCACTGCCCTTATGAACACAAGCCCTAATCTTATTATTATGGAGCATTTAGCCATAGTAAGTAGTGATATATTTTGAAACCATTCTGGAAAGCAATTTGGAATTATGCACAAAAAGTTACTAAGGAATATATGTCCTTTTCCCCAGTTACAGCACTGCTAGGTCTATAGGCAAAACACATCACAGAAAGAGGAAAATGTCATTCACATACAAAAATATTTACAGTAGCTCTTCTTGTGTTGGCAAAAAAACTGGAGACCAATAAGATACCCATCAATTGAATAAGGGCTGAATGAAATGTGGTATATGAATATGAGAGAGTAATAATGAGATGTTAAAAATGAGAAAACAGATAATTTGTAAAAGAAATGGAAAGACACATGAAACAATGTAAAGTAAGCAGAACCAGAACAATTTTAACTATAACATCAATATTATAAAATTAACAATTTGAAGACTTTTACAAAATGGTGAAGAATAAAATTAGCAGACTTGGGAGAACAATTTATATGTAACAACAGTTGTGTAAAAAGGAACAACTTTAAAAACTGTGAGAACTATGATTCTGAAGGACAAATGAGGAACCGTGCTAACAATTACTGTGCCTGGCACTATTCATAGCACATAGTAAGTACCAGATAAATGTTAACTATTATTATTATCACAGAAAATTGATGGGTTTGGGACACTATATACACTTATAGCATATATACACACAGCCATTGAGTGAAATAATTTTTCTTGACTATACATTTGTAAAAAATTAGTTCTATCTTTCCTTTTTTCTAATGGGATGGGGAGTAAAAGTTATTTATTTGTTATTTATATTAGTTATATATTTAAGTTGTTTATTTGTTATTTATTCAAAAGAGAAAGGAAGCATTATGGATGTGAAACATGGCATGCACTTTCAGATGAAGTCACTATATTATCAATTTTACTTTACTGTTTTACTGTTACAAAAGTCTTCTCATGAAGTTGGATTAATCTGTATATGTTTTTAATGTAAAACAAAATATAAATAATTTATTTTTTTAAAGAAAGAACATTAAGAACACTAAGCACAGCCTGTGAATATTTAAGCAGGAGAAGAGAAGAATGGGGAGATATATAATAGTTGTCTTGTATTTGAGGGATTGTTATATGGAAGAGGGATTAGACTTCTTATTTTGTTTTACTGTGAATTGCAGAGCTAGGACCAATGAAAGGAAGTTATAGGGAGGCAGATTTATGTTCATCATAAGAAAAAAAATTCCCTTACATTTACATGTGTCAATTCATTTCAAGAAACATTTATTTTGTTAGTTTGTTTTTTGGAGGGGGTAAGGCAAGGAAATCGGGGTTAAGTGATTTACTAGTCACATGACTAGTAAATGTTAAGTATCTGAGGCCAGATTTGAACTCAGGTTCTCCTAACTCCAGGGCTGGTGCTCTATTCACTGCACCACCTAGCTGCCCCAAGAAACCTTTACTAAGCACCTATTCTATGCCAGGTACTCTGCTGGGTTCTAAGGACAAGAAGACAAAATAGAAGCAGACCCCTTTCTAGGAGATAATATTGTATTGGAGAGTATGGTGAAGAATACAATATGTACATAGATAAGTAAATACAAAGTGTAGAAAAAGAATACAAAATATTTGCAGGAGAATATAGTTTCTTAATAACTGTTATGATCAGGAGATTCCCTCTCCCATAGGAAGTAGCTCTTGAACTATATCTTGAAGGACACTAGTCATTCCAAGAGATGGCAATAAGGGTGGAGTACAATTCAGATATAGAAATACACATGCATAAAGTCATGGAGTTGGTAGATGTCATATCGTGTAAGGGAAATAGCTAGGAGGTCAATTTGGCTTCTCCTTTGAAGGAGAATAATTTGGATTACTACTGTAAAACTAAGTGGGAATCAGATTGGGGAAGATCTTTACATAGCAGAGGATTTTAAGCAAGATATGGGGAACTATTGAAGATTTTTGAGTAGGGAAAGGATGTGACCAAATCTATTTTAGGAATGTAAATTTGGCTTCTAGAGGGCTGATTGGAAAAAGAAGAGACTGAATTTTGAGAGGCCAATCAAGAGGCTGTTGTAATAGCCCAAACTAGAGGGCCTGAATTAGAGGAAGAGCTGCATTGTTTTGTTTTGTTATCATTTCCTTTGGTGATGTGTCTTTCATTCCTTGAGATTCTGTCCTTGGCTTACTTCTCTCTCTTTATACTTTCATCCTAACCAGTGTTATCTATTCAAACAGCTTCAGCTCTCATCTTTATTCTATATATCCCATTTTGATTTCTCTCTTTAGCTCCAGACTAATATTTTTCTTTATCTACTGGGCATCTCCCCTTATGTGTCCTGTCAGTGACTCATGTTCAGTATATGTAACACTAATGATTAATAACCCTATAACCTCTGTCTTTCTTTGCAATGACATAACCATTCATCTAGTCTCCCATACTTGAAGCTTTGGTATTGTCTTTGATTTTTCCCTTTTCTTCACTCCTCCCAAAACTATACTTTCAGAGGAGACATATCCTTGATTCTGCTTCCATAATGTCTCTCATATCCATGCTAGCCTTTTTTTCTTCACTCTCATCACAAAAAATACAGACTCATTATGATTGTAATAGCCTCTTAACCAGTGCCCTTAGCTCCAGGGTCTCTTCCTTCCACTGCATCCTGCACACTGCCACCAGATTTATCTTTTTCATGTGCGGATCTGATCATGCCATTCAATACCCTTCAATTCTTCTAGTTAGGTTATGTTTAGGGCCCAGTACCACCTCCTCCCCTTTCCAGCCTTTTATCATATTTCTGACCATATATGCAATGCTCTAGCCAAATTGATACTTAATATCTCTTGAATACTTCTTTCACTTATCTTTCTTGTCTTTGTTCATGCCATTTCTACTTTTGTAATTTCCACTCATTCTGTCCCTCACATATGGAGCCTAATATACCGGTAAAAGTAAATCCAACCAATAAAGTTCATAAATATCACCTCTTTATTGAAATTTTATCTTGTTCCTTTAACTATAAATTATCTTTCATTCCTCAAACCATGCACTGCATACTGTCTTTCCCATGCCTTTATCATATTCTCTTCCCTGTATTATTTCATAGATTATAAATTTTTTAGAACTGGAAGGGACCTTAAAACTCATCTAATGGAATCTTCACATTTTGCAACTGAAGAAACTATGGTCCAGAGAGGTTAGATACTTGTTCAAGATGACACAGGAAATGGGATTCAGAATTTGAATCTATATCTTCTTATTAAATGGTCACTTTTTTTCTATATCATGTTTAAAATCTTCCTTACTAGATTGTAACCTCAGTGATGGTCAGAACAATTACTTATGTATCTTAAAAAAAATTCTTGCTATGCCTAACAAGGCTTTGCATCATGGTAAGAAATGATTGAACACAGGACAGCAAAGCCCTTCTCTTCCACTTCCTAGCTGCCAATTCAGAAACAAGGGAATGGACTGGAATTTCTAGGAAGGTCTGTGGGACTGAATGACATAACTCATTATTATATAGCACCTTAAGATTTGCAAATTTTTATGGTCATGTGATTTTAATAAAGTGGAATTATAATCAAAAAGAAAATATAAACTACACCCCCCCATCAAGGCTACTTCTTCCCAAATCTTCAGAAAAGTTCCCAGTGCACACACCTCCACAGCTTATGTGAATAAGAGCAGAGATGAAACTATAAGCATTCCCCCAATACAAGAAGAGTAGAGAAGCAAAGACTTTTCCAGCTCACTGGTCTAATTCTAGTCAATTACTAGGAGAAGCTTAGCAAGCTCTGGGTGATGGCTAATCTCAGCAAATTTTCTCCTATGTCTCCTTCTTTCTCTGTTTTTCATCCTTCTCTATTCTTGCTCAATTCGCAGGCTACTGCTGCCTATCTCTTGAGCCTCCAAACTATTATCTTGTCTTTGGAAGTCCAATAAAAGGGAAAGTCCCAAAGTATAGCTGGCTGATACATTCCTTTTATTCCTTTGCACTGCTACTAATCCTCTCTTCTACCAGGAAGGATGATGAGGGTGGAAAGGAAGAAGAGATAATATATATTATCATCTGATCCTCATGAAAACTCTCGGTGTGATGATCTCTATTTTACAGTTGAAAAAACTAGTGAAACTGGAGATGTAACATACTCAGGTCAGAGGTGTACAAGGATGATTGGATGTAAATTGACTGTTATTTCTGTTCTGTTTTGGTCTGTGATAAGGTTTGCAAGACAGCATCTTCTCACCCCCATGGCATGGCTATCTTCTCTCTAGCCTTTCTGGGATCCTTAGACTCTTATTTAAGTCTTTGCTGTTCTCAGCTCCCTTAAGCTGGCAAGAGATTAATCAAAAAGTCAAAGTTTGATCCTCTGTGCACATCTTATTAGAATCATCATCATTCATGGTAAGCATTTAATTGAGCACAATAAATATTTTAGCACTGAGACTTGGCAGGCTCACTGCTCCTGGACTTCTCCAGGGTACTCATGGAGTAAGGAATACTTATGAAGCCCAGGATTCCTGTAAACTCTGGAGCTTATATCAGTACTTAAGGATATGCCTTAATATTTTGCTGGAACCTTGCTGATATGGCATTGAATTCAAATGTAGAACCGGAAAGAGCCATCCTTGTGTCTTATGAGCACTAATGAGTATGACTGGGATTTTAGGAACAGTTCTTTCATTAACTGTTGGTCCAGCATTTGGAAATCACTGCAGAATGATCTCCATTTTAGCTAAAGGAATTTTGAAACAGTCTCAAGATAATAATATTCTCATTTGTCCGGTGCTTAAAAGTTTACAACCTACTTTCCTAATATCACTGCAAGGTTGGTTATGAATTGTATTATGTATAGAGATACACTGCATGTATCATTATCCCTCTTTTACAGAAGAGGAAACAGGGTCAGAATCTAAGACAGCTTAATCACAACCACATGACAGGTAAATGTCAGAGTTGAGATTTATAGCTCAGTCTCTTGAGTCTAAGTCAGGTGCATGTTTCACTATGCCTTGCTGATTCCGTTAAGAAGTCATGGACTGGAAACCAAAATAGGCCCAGTGCCTTTCTAATCTGTGTTTAAAGGATCAGAGATAAGGAGCTGGATGGAACCAGACTTCCTGGTTTAAGGGATCAGACACCCCTTATTTTACAGATAAGGAAATGAGACCAGGAAAGATTAGATGACTTATCCAAGGTCACACATTAGTATCAGAGTTAGAATTTGAACTTAAGTCTTAGACTCCATAGTGACCATGATGGCACATATAATTTTGGTGATGGCTTTCAGAATTATTCTCTGTATGTATCTATATACTCCACTAAAATCTTTCTGTGATATCTTATTATGATATAAATGTGACTCTGAATTTTCAGACGCTACGCAGGTAGAGCAAAAGCTCTATTAGAACATCTTGAGTTGGAAAGGCTTTGAATATAGACCTGGAGATCGAAAATAGGAACATAAGCCTTGGAGGTGAAACACACCCTAGAAATTATTTATACCAGGGGTGGGGAACCTGAGGCCTTGAGGCCACATGTAGCCCTTTAGGTCCTCAAGTATGGCCCTCTGAGTGAATCAGAACTTCACAGAACAAGTCCCTTTAATAAAAGCATTTGTTCTGTAAAACTTGGACTCAGTCAAAAGGTTGCACCCAAAGACCTAGAAGGCCAGCGATTTTCTATTACTGATCTAGACCAACTCCTCCATTTTACAGATGTGTATCCTGAGGATTATAGTGGTTCAATGACTTTTCCTTCATCACAGAACAATGTCAGCATTATAGAATGCTATGCTATACCATGATGCCTCCTCCTCAGACTGTGTCTGTTATCTAACAACCCCTCTTGTTAAAATCAAAGAGACTCATGACTAGAAAGTTCATCTACCAGATTCTAAAGGTTTTCACCCACAACAACTTATCAGAATTGTCTAAAGATCCTTTAAGTATGGAAATGATAAACTATGTGTTTATGTAAAATGTAATTTTATTAGAAATAACAGAGAAACTGAGAATCATAACATTTCAAAAACTGTTCCTTTCTGGGGTCTGGGGGCTGCCTCATTAGCCTCAGAAAATGACTGTCTTTTAAATGGGAACTACCCTCATGATACACCTGGTACTTAGGTTATAGCAACAGAGAATGGGCTAGTGGAAAGATCACTGGATTTTGGCTCAAGGCTCAACTCTGCTTCTTATTACCTATGAGACCATTTCCTGTCTCTGGGCCCTGTGCTCCCAGTATTTGACCCTCCTCAGTGTTATCCATTGGTTGTTCCTAATAATCAGACATGGGCTTGAAAGATGAATAATTTTGGGACAGATAGGTGGTACAGTGGATAGAATATTGACCCTGAACTCAGGAGAATGTGAGTTCAAATCTGACCTCAGATACTTACTAGCTGTGTGAGCCTAGATAAGTCACAACCCTGATTGCCTAAAAAAAAAAAACAGATGGGGTGGCTAGGTGGCACAGTAAATAGAGTACCAACCCTGGAGTCAGGAGGACTTGAGTTCAAATCTGGCTTCAGACACTTAACACTTACTAGCTGTGTGACCTTGAGCAAGTCACTTAACCCCAATTGCCCTGCCTTCCTCCCTTCAAAAAAAAAGATGGATAATTTCATTCACAAAGTAATGGAAACATAGGACACACATGAGGCATATGACATCACCCCTTTAGATCTCTGCTTAATCTCTGTGATTTATAGTACTGTTCCTGGGTAGAGTCTCAGTCGGGAGTGGTCCAGGTTGGTTTCCATACTTCAGGGTTCTTCCCTGCCTGCTTTGGCTGCTCCCACTCACTGTCCTTCTTTGTTGCTGATCTCAGATCCTAGCAGTAGATGGTTCTCTCAAAGTCTCTGTCCTCCATAGTCCCTGCTTCCTGATAATCAGTTCTTCTTCACTGCTCTATGAAGCTCAGCTCTCCTCCAACAGATGGTACTCATTTCCTTCTTCAGGCATTCGCCTCACTAGTCCAAACATACCATCATTACCCTCAATCCTTATTTTATGCATGTTCTCACAGCCCCTAAGTTTCACATGCTAGATTTATTGGGAAGATGTGGAACTCCTTCATCTTATATCTTCAACTGTGTCTCCATCTTCCACACCAATAGAGGTTTATGATAAATCACTGCCACCCATCTTCATTCCTCTCTTGGTCCAGGTTTTATATCTCCTGAAGTTACTACTCTTCTCATGATTCAGAAAAGCATTCCAACTTCCTTCGTTTCTTTGTTCCTTTCTTCATTTGTTCGTTCGTTCATACATTCCTTCCTTCCTTCCTTCCTTCCTTCCTTCCTTCCTTCCTTCTTCTACTTTCTCCAGACCATGGAGGCCTACATATTTGAAGTATCCAGGAGCTGCACACACACACGTGTTCTAAGAACCCAGGGAGCAATGCTACAGGCACCCAAGTCAGGGCACAGGAAAATGGAGATTAATCATCTTCTACATATATTTAGCCCAAAGAGAAAATCCTCAGAGGGAATATAATTTCTTTCTAAATCTTTGGAAGGCTATCATTTCTATTCAGGATTAAACTTGTTCCACTTAGCCCCAGTAGGTAGACCTATGGACAATGAGTAGACATTGCGACAAATCAGATTCTGACAGTACCAAAGAAAAGACTTTCTCACTACTACAACTGTTCAGAACCATACTATGCTACTTTGGGACACAATGGGCTTCCTTTTGTAAAGCCAATCAGCAGTAGATTCCTGAGAGAATGCTACTATGAAGAGCTTTTAAGATTCAGATTACACAGTATTAGTGAACACTCTGTTTATTCCATTACAAATCTTTATTCAGTACAATGTTCTCAGTTTCAACAGTAAACAATATTATATACAATCTTCAGAAGAAGGAAAGTCTCTATATTATATCTTATTACAGA
>JAQQSW010011734.1:0-12688 GCA_028646575.1 Pseudocheirus occidentalis | reverse complement strand
ATTATGTACTCGGCACTGTTAGTCCAACTGGAGATACAAAATTATTCAATCATTTTAGAAACAAATGACAGTGAAATATATTTGATTTATATGAGCACTTGTATATGTGTGAGAGAGACATGGTCAATCCCTTTAAGAAATCTGTAGGCTTAGGCTGCCATTCCATTTTTGAAGAAGGAAAGAATGACGTTCTGCCAGGACACATGAAAGAGAAGGCATATAATTGTGGGAAGAGTCCCGAACTTGGAAATCTCAAGACCTCAGTCTGAATCCTGGCACCGGCACTGTGCGACAACAGCTAGATGACCTAGTGACTAGAGCTCTGAACTTGGAGGCAAGAAGATCTGAATTCAAATCCAGTCTCAGAAACTTAGTCACTTACTCTGCTTCAATTTCCTCATCTGTATGATGGGATAATAACAGTGCCTGCCTCACCAGATTTTTATGAAGATTAAATAAGGAAATGAATGAAAAATCACTTTGCAAACTTTAGCGTTCTGTGAATGATAGCTACTGCTATTTCTTGTGTGATGTTGGCAGGTCCCTTAAGTTCCCTGAACCTCAATTTCCTCAACTGTAAAATGAAGTGGTTGGACTAGATGACCCAAAGTCCTTTCTAACTTGGAAGAATTGTCTGTACTGGCATCTAAAAATAGAGCCAAATCATTATATTCTTTCCCAAAAAGAATTAATCATTCATTAATTTACATGTTGCCAGTTTGGAATTTGTGATCATGTAAAGATTGACTGTAGTCCTGTTTGAGTTATTTGTGGTGGAGGGGGTGTGTGGCAAATTAGATAATGAATAATGAATGATTAAGGAAAAAGAAGAAATTTGGTTTAAATGAAAGAACACTGAATATTGAATCCAAAGACCTTGGGCAAGAAGCTCAAACTCTCTGGGGCTCAGTTTCCCTGTCTGCGAAATGAAGGTTGGATTAAATGATCTCTCAGCTCTATCTTAGCTTTAGATTTTATGATTTATGTTAACAGTTTGGTTTATGGCAGAGAACACTCTAAACACCCTCAAGTGTAGATGGGGAGATTATTTTAAATTACCCTTATCTGTTCATCAGAGCAGGTCCAAAAAAAGACTCCAACTCAACAGCACTTCATAAGCCTAGAATTGCTATATATTCTTAAAATGAGCAAATGGGATTTTGAAAATGTTCTGTCCCATAGCCTAAAAAAACCTGGTTGGATTTTTTTTGTTTGTGTTTTGTGGCTTTTACTCTCTTTATATAGCAGGCTACCTCTGCTCTAGACATACTCCCTCCTTGAGACTATCCCTTGCTGCCTTTTTCTAAACTTGTTTATGCCCTACACCATGTTTGGAAAAGGTGGAAGCACCCCACTGGTCAGTCCCTGGCATCACCTACTTGTGACATCAGAGATAAGAAATCAATCAGACAGGCCTGAGAGAGAACACATGCTTCCCTATAAAATCCATGGCTCGCCCCTGCAGCATTGGACTACTCTGTTATGAAGGTTATGAAGGACACAGACTTCCTCCATATGAACACAGAGGAATAATGAGAACCCAGTGTAATCTGGGTGTGGCAACTCTAGAGGGTAGCCTCAAGAATCATAGATGACCACAGGTAAACATGATGCCTTTGAAAGTTAATGTGTCTGTGGGTGGAGCCAAGAAGGCAGAGTAAAAACAGGAACTTAGCTGAGCTCCTACTCCAACCATTTCCAATACCTATATAAAGATTACTCCAAACAAATTTTAGAGCTACAGAACCCACAAAGTGACAGAGAGAAACAAATCTCCTACAGAAGGCAGCCTGGCAGGCTGACAGGAAAGGTCTATTGTACCATGCTGGGTGCCAAGCACAGTCTTGAGTGAGCCACGTCGATCCCAGGGCAACCCCCTCCTCCAGCACAGAATGGCCCAAGCAGACTTCAGGAGAGTGAATCACTAGCAACTGTGGTAGTTTCCAGACTTCTCAAAGCAATAAATTCCAAAGAGAAAGTAAAAGATCAATGGGGAACTCTGTTGGAACTGGGTGGCAGAAGAGCACAGACTGGTCCCTGACCCTGAGGTGAGAGGTGAAGGAGGCCTGGCAGCTGCAGCTGCTGCCACGTAGCTGCCTCCGGAGCTCCTGGCCTGCAGATCATAGGTGGACCAAGAAACCATTCAGAGGGTAATTGCTCTTGCTTTGACCTGCTTGGATCTGGATTGTGGTCTTGAGTGGTGGTCTTGGGGTGAGAAACACCAGTGTGCCAGTATGGTGTCTGTAGAGAGGGTTCCCTCCTCAGACCTCTGACAACATTTTTGAAAACCCTAGTGATTTGGAACAAAGCTCTCTACTCTGGAAGCAGAGTTCTACTGTGGCAAAAAAGTTAAAAATCAAGTAATTGGCTTCAACATGAACAAGCAGAGGAAGCACTATCAGCCCATAGAATTCTTTTTAGGGGACAAAAAGGATCAAAGCATGGAATGGGAGGAAGACAACAAAGTCAGAACTTCGGCATCAAAAGCATCCAAGAAAAATATGGACTGGTTACAGACCATGGAGGAGTTTAAGAAGCATTTTGAAAATCGAGTAGGAGAAGTGGAGGAAAAATTAGGAAGAGTAGTGAAAATGATGCAAGAAAATCATGAAAAGCAAGCTTGCTAAAAGAATCCAAAAAAATACTAATGAAAATAACACCTTAAAAAATAGACAAACTCAAATGGCAAAAGAGGCCCAAAAAGCCAATGAGGAGAAAAATGCCTTAAAAATCCAAATTGCCCAGATGGAAAAAGGAATTTCAAAAACTCACTGAAGAGAACAATTCCTTCAAAATTAGATTGGAGCAAATGGAAGTAATGACTTTATGAGAAATCAAGATACTATAAAACAGATCCAAACAAATGAAAACATAGAAGGCAATGTGAAATATCTCCTTGGAAAAACCACTGACCTGGAAAATAGATCCAGGAGAGATCATTTAAAAATTATTGGACTACCTGAAACCCAAGAAAAAAAAAGAACCTAGAAATTATCCTTCAAGAAATTCTGAAGGAAAATTGCCCTGATATTCTAGAACTAGAGGGCAAAATAGAAATGAAAGAATTCACCAATCACCTCTTGAAAAAGATTCCCCCCCTCCCTAAAAAAACCTCCTAGGAATATCATAGATAAATTCCAGAGTTCCTATGTCAAGGAGAAAATATTACAAGCAGCCTGGAAGAAACAATTTTAGTATTGTGGAAACACAATCAGGACAACACAAGACCTAGCAGCTTCTACATTAGGGGATCAAAGGGCTTGGAATATAATATTCCAGAGGTCAAAGGAGCTAGAATTAAAACCAAGAATCACCCACCCAGAAAAACTGAGTATAATGTTTCAGGGGAGAATACCATCATTCAATGAAATAGAGAACTTTCAAGCATTCTTTATGAAAAACCAGAGCTGAACAGAAAATTTGACTTTCAAATACAACAAGCAGGAGAAGCATAAGAAGGTAAACAGGAGGAAGAAATCATGGGGAACTTATTAAATTTGAACTATTTACATTCCTACATGGAAAAACAATAATTGTAACTCATGAAACTTTTCTCAGTATGAGGATAGTTGAAGGAAATATATGTGAATATATATATACATGTAATACACATACATATACATGTTTATATAGGAGGGTGTATGTGTATAAATACATATGTGAATGTGTGTCTGTATATATATGTGTATATGTGTACAAAGACAGAGGGCACAGGATCAGTTGAATAGGAAAGATGACAGCTAAAAAATAAAATTAAGAGGTGAGAGAAAAATATAATGAGAGAAGGAGATGGGGGAATAGAATAGGGTAAATTATATAAAAGAGGCAAGAGAAAACTTATAATGGAGGGAAAGAGCAGGAAGGTGAAAGGGAATGGGTCAACATTACTCTCATTGAATTTGGTTTAAGGGAGGAATAACATACACACTCAACTGGGTATCTTAACCTACAGGAAAGTAGGGGGTAAGGGGATAAGAGGGGCGGTGATAGAAGGGAGGATAGATTGGGGGGAAGGTAGTTAGAAGCACACACTTTTGAAAAGGGACAGGGTCAAAATAGGAAAATAGAATAAGTGGGTGGAGGGATAGAATGGAGGGAAATATATTTAGTCTTTCACAATATATCTACTATGGAAATGTTTTGCATAACTACACATGTACAACCTATATTGAATCATTTATCTTCCCAGTAGGGGTGGATGAGGTAGGAAGAAGGGAAAGAATCTAGAAATCAAAGTTTTAAAAATAAATGTTAAGAAAAAATTTTTAATGTTTTTTTTTACATGCAACTGGGAAATAAGATATACAGGCACTAGGGTATAGAAATCCATCTTGCCCTACCAGAAAGTCAGAGGAAAGATGGGAGAGGTTATAAGAGAGAGCAGATTAGGGGAAGGGGTATTCAGTAGGATCGCTATTTTGGGGTGGGGGATAGGGAAAAGATGGGGAGAAAATCTGGAACTCAAAATTCTGTGGAAATGAATGTTGAAAACTAAAAATAAATTAATTAATTAAAAAAAAGAAAAAGAAAAGGGATAGGGTCAAAAGAGAAAACAGAATAAGCGGGGGTGGAATAGGCTGGATATAAATAATAGTCTTTCACAATATAACCACTATGGAAATGTTTTGCTTAACTACACATGGACAGCCTATACTGAATTGCTTGTCTTCCCAGTGAGTGTGGGTGAGGAGGGAAGAAGGGGAAGAATCTGGAGCTCAAAGTTTTAAAAACAAATGTTAAAAAATGTTTTTAATAAAAAAATTTTAAAAAGATGATGATAGCTTAAAAAAAGAAAGTTATTGCATCATATAATTTAAAAAGAGACCAAGCTATATGTAATAGGGTCATGGTTTCATGTACAATGTTCTTTTTTTTTGTTGTATTTTCTTATATGGAAATGCTCATTTTGCTTGGGTAAAGTTGGGAATTGAAAAATTTGGATGAAAGAAGGAATGCAATTGACCCTGTAGCCTGGAAGCTATCATTCCCAAGCTGATTTCAATGCTCCTTATTAATATCTTTGTCCCTATCTCCCCCAATCACACCCCCGGGCCTTATGTCTTCCTTTGTATGAGTTAAAATGTACTTAATAAAAGCCTAGCACTTTAATCTTCGCTAGCCATTCTGACAAGTACAAATTTCTCTGAGTCCCCGGATGCTGACAGGCTGGGGCATTCTGGGTGGATTTACAACATGTCATGTAAGTGCCTCCAGGACAGAGACAGCTTCATTTCTATCTGAATTTCAAAGACCTGGTACAGCCGTGTGAAGGTTGAACCAAGCTTCCAAATACTAGCCATGTGTTTCTGGTCAAGTCCCAGCTCAAGGGCTCAGTTTCTTTATCTCTGTAACAGAGATGTTGATAGCACCTACATTGCGGGAGCAAATGAGGTTATCTAAAGGAATGTATTTTTCAGACCTTATAGCATTATATAAATTATTGCTATGTTCATGCACATAATACTTATTGACCAATACTTAATGGTACCATATTGTTAACCATCTTTTCTTACATCTTAATGCATATCTAGTTAAAAAGGTAATTGTGAAATATATTTCTATGTTTGGTTTATGGGTGGGGGTTCACTACTCTCATATCACACTAGATATATTTTAGCCTATCTGATTGTTATTATTTTTTAAATCATGTCTACATTATCCATTCTTTCAATAAATCATACCATATCCTACCGCTGATGTTTTCAGATGTTTTTGTCTAGTAGAAACATGTTTTTAGTTCCTGATGTTACCCCCAAAAGGAGGGCACCAGATGTAAGTGAAGAGATTGGAATAAGATAGAACCAATCCAAAGCTCCCTTTTTTGCCTTCTCCCTTGGGAGACAAGATGGTGCCATCCCAAGGATGATGGAGTAGAAGCCTTAATACCGGGATTCCCAGTGGAGCTTTGCCACTAACCAACCACAAGACCTGAGAGGTAAGGGCAGCACCAGTCTGGGTCTCAGTCTCCACACCTACAAATGAAGATGCTTTTAGATTTTCTGGAACATACATTCTAGCACTTCCAGCTTAGCTTCTGTTAATAGTTATTTTCAATCACTTAAGATTCCTCAGGTCTTCGTTACACTAGCACCCACTTATAATTCTAATAATCTGTTGGGTAAATGCCACTTTGAACTATTAATGAACCTGCCTTAATAAGTCCTAGCCTTGGAATATTCACTCCATTCTGCCGAACAAAGATAGAGAAAACCTGGAAACCGTGCTGACTACATCCACAAATTTATGTTGCGTAATTTCAATCAACTCATTGCTGTGACAAGGCAACTTTCCTATGCCTCCCTAATCCATTCACTGTCCCAATCAGTTTTTTCCAAGACTTTACATCCTTCTTTGAAGCTCTCCTGTTTCCTTCCCCTCCCCCACCACAGCTGAGAACCCTCCTTAGTATCTCATTGAAAAAAGTAAGCCTACTTTTCTCTTCTCATTCAGTTCTCTCCCCTACTGTCTTCACCCATCTCATACAGAAGAGGCAGCTCTCCTGCCAAGGCAAATCCCTTTTCATTCACAGGAGACCCCATTCTTCCCTATCTTCTCCAGCCAATTGCCTTCTCTATCACCCCTCCTGACTGTTTTACAAACATATCCACAATTCCCTTCTCCTTAAAAATTCTCATCTGATCTGTCCGTCCCTGCTAGCTTTTGTCTTTTATTTCTACTCTTTCGTGGCTAAATTGCTTGGGAAGAACTTGTACAATCAGTGCCTCCTCTTCCATAATCTATAGTCTGGCTCCTGACCTCTTCATCCGACTAAAATGGCTTTCTCTGATCGCCAGTGGTCTTTTGTCTGTCATATCTAATGGCCTTTTCTGTTCTCCTCTTCCAATTCTCTATACCCTTGACTGGCAATAATACCCTCTTGTCTCTAGGTTTTCATGACGCGTCTGGCTCCGGATTCTCTTCATTTCTGCCTAAAGGTTCTTTCTTCTTTGCTGAATTTTCATCCAGGCCTCAGCTGCATCACTGTGGATGTCCCCTAAGGTTGCCTCCTGGATCCTCTCCTTCATCTGTATGGTTTTGCTTGGTGGTCTCACCCGCTACTATGGTCTCTTTGCTGATGATTTTCGGATCGACTTCTCTCTCTCTAACCTCTCTGCTGACCCCCAGATGTCCACACACACATCTTAGAGTCAACATATCCAAAAGTGACCTCACCACTTCCTTACTCCAGGCCTCTCTTCTTCCCAACTTTCCTGTTACTACTAAGTGCATCGTCACCTTTCCAGTCCCCCAGGCTCTGCAACCTTGGTGTCTTCCTCAACACCTTGCTCTCATTCCCCATATCCATGTCCTGTCATTTCTGCCTTGGTGACATTTCTCTCCTCTGATGCTTCCACCACCCTGGTGCAGGATCTCATCACCTCAAACCTGGACTGTCACAGTTGCCTGCTGGTAGGCCTCTTGGCCTAGTCTCACCTCCGCTGCCATCCATCTTTCAATCAGTTGTCAAACAGATGTCCTCTGTCTCAGATCTGACAGTCACTTGCCTCCCCTGTTCACTCAACTTCAGGAGTTCCCTCCTACCTCCAAGACCAAATATAAAATCCTCTATTTGGCATTTAAAGACCTTCACAACCTGCCCTCCTCCCCTGTCTTTCCAGTCTTCTTACAGCTTGCTCCCCTCACGGACTCCGTGATTCAGTGACACTGGCCTCCACTGTGCCTCTATTTCCCAATTCTGAGAAGCTTCACTGCCTGGCCTCCACCTCTGCCTCCTGGCTTCCTTCAAGACTCCCCAGTAAGGAGGCCTTTCCTGACCTCCTCCCCTATCCCACTCTGAGATCTCTCTGATTTATCCGGTCTGTGTCTTGTCCATAGCTGCTTGTCTCCTCCTGTTGTCTCCCTGTGTAAGTTTCTTAAGGGCAGGGGCTGGTTTTTTGGTCATTCATAGTATCTTCAGCACCATGCCTAATGCCCAGAAGACACTTAACAAATGCTTCTTGATTGGATTTGAGGAGCACAGGCTCAACCAGTTTCCATAGCTTAGTAATGGCCTAGTATAACAGGGGTAGCCAACACTGGGGAAGATGGCCAGAGATGTCCATAGATGCCAGGGGATAGAAAGAGTGTGAGCCAACTAGATGAATAGGAGGTTCTAAAGGTCTGGAATTCTGGAGTTGGGATTTCAGAGAACACAGAGCAGGGGAAGGACAGATGACCACAGATTTAGAGTAGGGAAGAGCTTTAGAGATGATTCGATCCATTCAATCCATGATTCACCTACAGAGGGGAAATAATTCAGCCAAGGTTTCACAGGGACTAAGTAGCAGAGCTGAGATTTAAACTCCCACCCCAGGACTCCAAGTTCAGTACACTTTCTTATGCCCAGTTGTGACAGAAAATAAGGACTAGAGACTGAGAGAAGGGAAGGAAAGAAGGAAGGAAATATTGATTAAGTGATGTGACACAGGAAAGGGTTTTGCCCTTGGCAGACAATGGAGTCAGGACACAGGAAGAGCCAGCCACAGCACCAACCAAAAAGTATTTACCAAGGGCCCCCATTCATCAGGCAATATGCTAGGTGATAGAGACATACATAGAAGTAATCTTTCATCCTAAGGCATTTCTATTTTCATGGCAGACATAGCAAGGACACACACACATATGTACACACAGATACATATGTACATATTGCTCAGGAGTATTAAGAGGTCCCCTGAACTTGTATTTTTGAGTTGTCATATTTTCCAGAAACCAGGGTATTCAGGAGGCCCTGAATATGTCAAGGACAAAGCTTCCCCTCCCACCCACCAAAACTCCCATAATTTGTTGTTTCCAAACTGGACTCCTTATGTGTCTTTGGAGCCAAGATAGCTGACAGACGGTCTACACTAAGTTGAAAACCTGCTTGTGGAACCCTTGTAGATAAGCAGACCATCCTATCTCCATGGTCTGGCAGTTCCCAAGGGGGTTCTCTTCCCTTCCTCTTCCCACCTCTATACACCTTTCTGCCTCCTATGCCAGGCCCTCTTAGGTGAAACGTATACTTCTCCTCCCTTTGTCCTGATGTCATGAATGTGCAAATCTGTCTACCGATTGTGAACTCTTTGGGTTCCACATGCATGTTCATTTCTCTTGTAATAAACCTGGTTTCCGTGGAAGTCTCATGAAGTCATGATTGCCATTGAAGATATATATATATATATATATATATATATATAAACATGCATAACATAAGCAAAGTTAATATATATAAGCTAAGTAAATGCAAGGTGGCCTGGGGAAGGAAGGGGGCACACATTTACTGAGCACTTTCCACATGCCAATCACTCTTCTAAATGCTTGACAGATACCTCTTATAGTGTAGCTACAACTGTTATTCTCACTCTACAGATGAGAAACATGAAGCAGAGGTAAAATGACTTGGCCAGGATTGCACCACTGTCAGGGGTCTGAGGCAGGCTCTTAACTCAGGCCACCCTGACCCCAAATCTAATCTTCCACCACTTAGCTGCTGGGAAAATAGAAAAACCACTCTTTGTAGAGTGCTTTATCTCACGCTTGGGGCCCCTAGCAAATCTACCCTGGGTTCAGGGTGCTCTGTAGGTTTGCATCCACTCTCAAATTAGAGCTTACTAATTCTTACTTGTAATGTCTACTTTTTCCTCTAGTCAATTGGAAGACGCGTTCAAAGTAGAGGCATTTAGTTCATTGTACAATTAGAAAAATGGCAATGGGACCCTAGATTTAGCGCCAGAAGTTCCCTCAGAGGACTTCTTGTCCAACCCTCATTTGTTTGGTTTTTTCACCAATAAAAATATTGAAACAAATGAGAAAAAGAGCCAGTTTTTGTTGCTGCCTTCTTTGGGTTTTAACCATTAACAGTTAAAGCAGAAGACAAGGGTGTAAGGCAGCCACCTAGGGGATGATTTTACAAAAGATCCAAAGAGACATTTAAATGGCTTTTCGACCCTTGGAATCAGGAGCCAGCAGTGTTGGCCCATGGGATGCCCAGCTTCCTCCAGAAGCTCCAGAAAAGAGAAGCAAAGCCATTGCTCTTGGGGTAAGTCCTCTAATTTGGTCAGGTAAGATGGCATTGCCCAAGTGCTGTGCAATTCCATCTCACGAAGAGCAAATTCCTTTCAGGTTATCCCAAGACTGCTGGAAGGCATCCAGAGAAAAAGGGGCTAACCTCCCTGGTTCTCAATCCACAGCAGATAGGCCTGGAGATAGACTGATGCCTGCCATGAAGATCCTATAGGGGACATGCAAAGAGATGCTTCTGTTAATGTCCATCCAGCATCCTGGGGCTCTCGAGACATAATTCAGCCTAATAATTAATAATAATGATGATGATAGTGAGAACCAAAGAGTTCAGTCATGCCTGACTTCATTTGGGGTTTTCTTGGCAAAAAATACTGGAAGAGTTTGCCATTCCTTCACCAGCTCATTTTACAGAGGAGGAAACTGGGTTAAGTGACTTGCCAGGGTCACAGAGATAATCAGTGTCTAGGCCTTGGGTTGTGGGGTTTGTCTCCAAACAGCTTCTGACTTCAACTTGAATTGAGAGGTTGCCTCTTTCCCAAAAGAGATAGAGTGTACTCTCTTCGCTTAGACCCCAATGGCTTAAATTCAGATTTTCTAGGGAGGCAGACCCTTCACACACACACACACACACACACACACACACACACACACACACATTTATTAATTAACTTATACTGTGTACTAGGCATAGTAGGTCCTGGGATTACTGCTCTTGCCTTCCAGGAGCTTATGTTCTATCAGAAGGTCTCTGACCTTGTCTTCTATGTGAATTTGGGTTAGAAAAATCCTCTTAGTTCTTGCTTAATTTCTGATTGCTGCACTCCTTCTAAATCATGTTAGGAGCTACGTTTTTAAACAACTACCAAGGACCAGCTGAGGTCTACAATCATTTCCTTCACACCTCATCTTCTCAGCTGTGGGATGTTTTGGTTTCACCTGCAAATGAAAAAGGATCAAGAAAGAGAAAAAGCAAAATATTCCTTCCAAAACAACTCTGCATGGAGATATTGCCTTCCACTTCAATCCCTTTCCTCCTTATTTCACGAATGAGCAAACAGATTTTGAGAGATCAAGTGACTTGCCTAACAATAAGATAGTGCATTTATATAGTGTCTCACAAATATTAACTCATTTTATCCTTACCATAACCCTGGGAAGTCAACACTATTATTATCCCCATTTTAGAGATGAGGAAACTAAGGCAGAGTGACTTGTTTGGAGAGTTAGTAAGTGTGGAAGCTCAATTTTAACTGAGGTCTTCCTGACTCCAGGTCCAAAATTCAGTTCACGTGGCTGAGTCTAAAGCCCTACAGGTGGTTAGTTTTCAAAACCATAATTCATTCTTTGTTTTGTTTCTTTGACCCCCAATCCAGTGTTCTTTCTACTGCCTTCCTGCTGTCCTATGTAGTCTTTAATTAAGCCGGTGAGCCCAGGGAGCTGTAATGTAGTGTTGAACTGGGAGTCAAAAAGCTGAGCTCAAATACTGTTACTATTTGTATGACAGTGGCCTTTACTTCTCTGACAAATGGGGAAGTTGGACCAGATGACTCTTAAGTCATCAAGTGAAAAGTAGCACCATGAACGTTCTGAGAACTGGGGAGATGAGGGAAAGGGAGGAAACACATTGGCCATCTCTGCATGACTATGGGGGAATCTGAGGAGTACTGAAGAAATCAATGATTTAATTACTAATTGTCAGAGGATAGCAGGGGTACTGGCTTTGGAATCTGTGAACCCGGGTTCAAATTCTCATTCTACCGAATTTGCATATCCACTACAGTTTCCATCGTGCTTTGCCTTTTATGCCCAGAGTTAGGCACTTGAAAGATTTATTGATTGACTGTGACCATTTCATCACTCTGGGCTTATCTCCTCAGTTGTAAGTGGGGCATTGGAACAAATGACCTCTGAGGTTCCTTGGACAGCTAGAGCGCTTACTTAAGTTTGGGAATTTGGAGAAGGCATGCAGTGTTCAGGGACCAACAAACAGACTGATTGTATTTTATCCTGGATTCAACAGTGAGACATGAGAGGTTCTTAAGAACGGCAACCACATGGTCAAAGGGTTGATCTCATTTTATTTGAGTTTTAACCATACCGTAAGATAAATCCATTGGGCAAAGTCTCTGAGATTTGTGTGGTCATTGGCCACTGACTGGTAACCCTTAGCACTTAGGCACAAGAAGTTGGTCTTGTTCTCCAGGATGCCCAAATACCATGGGGAAGATATTTCCCTTCATTAGATTTCAGTTTTCCTATCTGAAAAATGAATCCTTATGATCTTTTGGCCAGCCAAATCTGCACTTTATTTTATACCCTAAAGAAAGAGGCAGGAAGTTGGGTGGCACAGTGGACAAATAGAGTGCTGGCCTGAAATCAGAGAGACTCAATTTCCAGGGTTCAAATCTAGCCTCAGATACTTACTAGTTATATGACCCTGGGCAAGTCACTTAACCTCTCGCTGTCTCAGTTTCCTTGCCTTGTCTTCAAAACAAGCTGGAGAAGGAAATGGCAAAGTAGTCCAGTATACTTGCCAAGAAAACCCCAGATGGCGGGGGGGGCTAGGTGACGCAGTGAATAGAGCACCGGCCCTGGAGTCAGGAGGACCTGAGTTCAAATCCGGCCTCAGACACTTAACACAAAAACTAGCCGTGTGACCTTGGGCAAGTCACTTAACCCCCAA
>JAQQSW010011733.1:0-12688 GCA_028646575.1 Pseudocheirus occidentalis | reverse complement strand
AAATGACAATTTTACCCAAAGTAAATTACATATTTAGTGCCATACCAATCAATCTACAAAAAAATTACTTTATTGAACTAGAAAAAAATAGTGACAAAATTCATTTGGAAGAACAAAAAGTCCAGAATATCAAGGCAATTAATGAAAAGAAATGCTAGGGAAGGTGGCCTAGCCATACCAGATTTTAATATATATTAAAAAGCAACAGTCATCAAAACTGTTTGGTAATGGCTAAGGAATAGAGTAGTGGATCAATGGAATAGATTGGGTACAAAAGACTCAGTAGTCAATGATTATAGGAATATACTGTTTGATAAGCTCAAAGACCCCAGTTTCTGGGATAAGAACACATTATTTAACAAAAATTGCTGGAAAAAAATGGAATATAGTATGGCAGAAACTGAGCATAGACCGTCATCTACCACTGTACACCAAAGTCAAGTCTAAGTGGGTGCATGATCTAGGTATAAAGGATGATGCTATAAATAATCTGGTGAAGCAAGGAATAGTTTAATGTTAGATTTATGGAGTATGGATGACTTTATGACCAAAAAGGAGTTGGAGAGAATTATAAAATACAAAATGGATAATCTTAATTACATTAATTTGAAAAGTTTCTGTACAAACAAAGCCAATGTAACCAAGATTAAGAGGTAAGTGGGAAATTAGGAAAGAATTTTTACAACCAGTGTCTCTGATAAAGTCCTCATTTCTAAAATATACAGGGAATTAAGTAAAATTGATAAGAGTAGAAGTCATTCTCCATTTGATAAATGGTCAAAGTATATGAAGGCAATTTTCAGAGGTAGAAATTAAAGATATCTGTAAGCATATGGAAAAATGCTCTAAATCACTATTGATTCAAGAAATGCAAATCAAAACAACTTTGAGGTACCACATCTCACTGTCAGATTGGCTAAGATGACAAAAGAGGAAAATGACAAGTGCTGGAGAGGATGTGGAAAAATTGGAACACTAATGCATTGTTGGTGGAGCTGTCAACTGATACAACCATTCTGGAGAGCAATCTGGAACTATGCCAAAAGGGCTATAAATAATTGCATACCCTTTGATCTAGTAATACCACTTTTGGGGTTGTATCCCAAAAAGATCATAGATGTGAGAAAAGGACCCACGTGTACAAAAATATTTATTGCAGCTCTCTTTCCATTGGGAAAAAAATAGAAATTTAGGGGATGCCCATCAATTGGGGAGTGGCTGAACAAGTTATGGTATATGAATATAATGGAATACTATTATGCTATAAGAAATGGGAAGGAGATGGACTTCATAATTAACTGGAGAGGCTTATACAAATTGATGCTAATGGAGAAGAGCAGAACCAGGAAAAAGTTGTACACAGTCACATATACATCATATGTGTGATGACCAGCCTTTATATACTGGGCTCTTCTCAGCAACCTGCAGTTAAAAGACAGTTCTACAAGTGTCAGGATGGAAGGAGATATCTACATTCAGAGAAAGATATAGAAAGACCAGAGTTTAAATGGAGACTGAAGCAATACATGCTATCGTTCTTTTCTGTGTTTGGTTTTGTTTCTTTTTTTCCCATTGTTCACTCCATTAGTTACAATGCTACTATACAACCAGCCTGTTGTACAATGTGAAAGAGTTTTCAGATCCTCTACATGATTGTATGTCACCATGGGATGGGGGTGAGGGGGAAGAAAAGGGAGAAAATCTGAAACTCAAGTGATTCTGGAACTGAATCTTGTAAACTAAAAGTAAACAAACAAGTCAATTTAATAAAAGAATAAAATCAATTCTAGATAGATTCATATTTTTAAAACTAGAAGATTTACTAATGGAGATATGATGTGCAAGAAGAACTTTGGAGAAACTGTTAGAATTGCCAAAGAAAGATGCCAAGAGGGCATGGATTATAGTGGTGGAAACATGAGTGAGGGAAATGAGACTACTGGGAAAGATATGGAAGCTAAACTGATAGGAATTTACAATTAAAGAAAGTTACTGAGAAGTGATGATATGATTGAGTTGATAAAGGATCACTAGTGAATCTTGGGAGAGCTCAAAGTTCAAGTATAATGGAAAGCTTGTAAGTCAGAAAGCAAATGACTGAACAGCAGGGAGATAGTGAAGAATGGGAGGAACCAAGAATAGAATGAAGTGAGAAGAATAAGAGAAACAATTTATAAATACCAACAGCATTTTTTAAAAAAAATTATCAACTTTGAAAGCTTTAGGAACTTAGCAGGTGGAACTTTAGCTGAAATTTGAAACTTTCCTGGAAATCAGGAGGCAGAGCTGAGAAGGGAGACAGTCAGTCAAAATGAGTCAAATTCTGACATAGAGTGATGGAAATGGATGGTCTAGCAATAATCTAGAGGTCAGTGTCACTGGATTATAGTTACATGGATGGGAAAGGGTGGCTGTTTAAGGTGAATTAAAACTGAAAATATGAGGAGGGGGAAGCAGGCTTTAGAAACCCAATAATTTCCATTGTTTCAGAAACAGAGGCAATGTTCTGAACTGGACGGTACTTTAGAGTCCACTTAGTCCAAATTTTACATTTGCAAATTGCAATATTTTGCTAGTATTTTTTTTGCAATGAGGAAAATGAAGCCCACAGAGGTTAAGTGACTCTAAGAATATAAATTACAGGTGAGTTGCTGATCTCCATTACTGGATGTATTGTTAATATTGGGATTTCTCTATTTCTCTGATCCAAAAAGAGAAAAATGAAACAAAACAAAGGCAAATCTTAATGTATAATGATAAAAACCATGCAAGTCTGCATTTAAGCAAACGGGTTCCCAGCACATTATCTTACACCATGTACTTTTTAAAACACATATTGCTTGAATAGATTAGAGTTGAATTTTTTTCCCTTGGGCCACCTTTGCTTGACATGAAATCTTGCAGACTTCTCAACTCTTGGGTTTTGGAGGAGGTGGTCTTCGCCATCCTACTGACTAGACACAGTGCAAAAGAAAAGGCAAAAGGATTACTTCTGCCCACTAGTGTGAAACAGGGACAAAAAAGATGAGGAGCAATGTTCATTGACACTCTGTCCTACTCAAGATAACAGATGGAACCGAAAGTAAGATAGTTAATCAATAAACACCTACTATATTCCAGGTTCTATGCTAAGTGTTTAAAGAGCTTACAATGGGATAAAAGACCTCCAATGGACACCATCAGGAGACTCATTTAAATACCCACCTGAACCATGGTGTTTGTTTCTGCTTTTGCTTTTTTCAGCATATATACAAGAGTCTCCAGGTCTGCTATTCTTCATCCTTATGAACTGATTGGAAGCAATATCATACCTCCTGTATTTCAAACTATTTGTAAGATCCAAAGACCAACAGAGGATTTCCATTTTGCTGCAACACATGAAACTTTTATAAGCCCCAAGTTAGTTTTTGAATGTGATAGCAAGAAGCTACATCATTGAACAAGGTTCATGACTTTTTGTGATCCATTTTTTCTAAGACCAATTTTTTAAGTTAGGTCTAAATGGAGAAAGGCATTAAGTTATTACACCAGCCACCCCAAACATATGGAAAGTGACACATTGCTGATTTTAATTATGATATTGCCAAGGATGGCTAAGCAGACAGGCTCCTAAAATTCAATTACACAATGTTTTTTTAATGATACATGAAATTATAAACTACATCATTTACAACTTATTACAAATACTTATTAATGTTAACAAGACAAGAACAGCACATTTGAATGCTTCAATGTCCACTTTTGAAATTCCCAGAACAAGTCACCCCTGTTTGCTTCAATTTCTTCATCTCTAAAAGGAATTGGAGAAGGAAATGGCAAACTGCTCCAGAATCTTTGCCAAGAAAATATGAAATGGGGTTACAAGGAGTCGGACATGACTTTAACTACTGAACAAGAGTACATTGTTTTGATTTTGCTTTCTTCTCTATTCAATGATTTGTATAATTTCATTTTTTATTTACATATTTTTTCATAATAATGATCCATAATGCTCTATTACTACAATGTATTGAACTATCTCTGATTATCTGAAATGCATTGTTTACAGGATTTTATATTTGTAAGTAATGCTGAGATTAATGTTTATAAGCAATATTGAGATTAATATTTTTGTGCACATAGGTCTTTTAAAAATCTATAAAGTACTTGAGGCAAAGTTCGTGTAGAACATTAGTCTGTCAAAGAGCACAAATGCCCTTATAAAATTTCCCTTATATTGCATCTTTGTTTTCCTCTAATATTTCCTGTATTCAAAGCTTTACAGCATTGAAATAGTGTGCTTTATTTTTTACTACCTTACCAGTGAACCTTGCAACTTACAACTGAATTTTATAGTTTTAGACTAGTTCTGTCACTTTAAGGACTGGAAGATGTTCTGTCAGAGTTATTTTAATGTGTATTTTATGATATTTAAGAATCTGTATAGTTATTGAAGTACTGGTAATTTGTATTTCTTCCTTTGAGAAGAATATTTCATAACTTAATTTTGGAGTTACATATTTTAATCTCTATATATACATATGCATACATACAAATATATGTATATATGCCATTTGATTATAAATTATAGATATAAGATTTTAATAAAATTTTTAGAAAAACATTTTCTCATCTATTCATTTGTGTTTTGGATCTGTTTTTTAGTCATAATTTTTTCCTAAATAAATCCATATTGTCTTTTATAATTTTACTTTTGAATATATGTGAAATTTTCTCTACATAATATTAGTAAATATATCATTCCTTTTCTTATATATTTATGATTTTTTAGATTTAGGTAATTTAATTACTTGGGATGATGTATTGGGTATATATACTACTCTCCTCCCCTGTTCTCTCTCTCTTTTCCTCCTCTCCTCTCTCCTTTCTTCTCCTTCCTTTCTCTGATCCTACTATTTAATTTTCCAAACAATTTTATTTTATTTGCTTCTAATACTGAATTAACTATTCATTTTCATTTAGCCATTTCCTCTTGGTTTTCAATTTAACAACAGGTAATTTGATTTGCATATCTCTACTTTGCACCACAATTTGGCAACTGGCAATCTAGGAATCCATGCACACACACCCCCCCCCCCAAATAAATCTCTCCTAATTATCTTCTGCATTTGCTCTTTTTAAAATGTCAGAATTTTATCTCAGACCATCAGCACTTTGATTAATATTTCACCAAATTGATAGATAAGATCCGATAATATAAATATATTTCTTCTATTGTCTTAACACAGTCATGTATATTGGACATCTCTCAAAAATTCATCACTATTTCATTTGTTTAGATTGATATTTGTCTCTATACATGTCTCTATATGTCTTGTTAGGTCAGTGTTATTGTCCAAGTATTTGATATAGTTTGTGATTATTGTTGGTGGTATTTCTTTTCCTAAAATTGTCTTCTGCGGTTGGTCAGCAATATAGAGAGACAGTTTGCTACTTGCACTGGTAATTTGAATTCTCTTTTCTTTTTTTCTTGTATTTAATAATTGACTAATATTGTAATATATTTGAAAAGCAGCCTTTTTATTTATCAATTTCATCATTCTTTCATTATTGTTTATTACCTTTTCATCTAATTGTAACAATTTTCTTCATTGTGATTGCTTTTTTGCATTCTTTTTTCATTTTTCTCTAAGCAAACAACTAATTCATTTAATTATTTTCCCTTTTGTTCATATAAAAGTTCAGGTATATACATTTGTCGCTGAGTACTTCTTTATCTGGAGCCCATAAACATCAATGTGTTGTATATAAATTATCAATATAAGTAGGAGGAGGAGCCAAGAAGGTGGAATAAGCATTGAATTGTAACTCTCCTGTTGTCATCTCCAAACAACCATAAAATAACTCCCCCAAACAAATCCTGGAACAGCAGAACCAGCAAAAAGACATAGTGAAACATTTTTTTAGCCTGAAAAATTTGAAGATCAGCAAGAGAAGTCTGTCTCACTCTGGTAAAAGGGGAACACATTCCAGAACAAGAAGCATCGCAGAAAGCCAGTAACAAACTCCACCTCAGCAGATCAGTAGGAGATCATGAGCTCCAGTGTTGCAGAGCAGGCAAGTGCCAAAACCAGGTATCCCCCACCTTCCCCACCAGCATGTATTAGCATAGGCAGGGGAAACAGCAGACTACAGCTTGGAGTTCTGGAGAATCTCCATGAGCTTCAGTGTAGCCTTGGACTTGCAGCTGCCAGATCTCTATGTGCTTCAGCACAGTCCCAGGCAAAAAGGCAGCCTCCAGAGGCCAGACCACCACATATTTCAGTTTTTCCTCACAGAAATGCAGAAACACTTGACCAGCCTTGCCACACAGAAAAGCTGTCAGACCCTTATAATCTCTAGCAGTGCCAGCCACTCCCCCACCCTAACCCCTCAGTGCAGCAGCAGATACATGGGTGCCCTGTGGATCTCAAGGTAACATTAGTGTGACATATTGTAAATAGCCAGGGTCTGCAGTCCCTGGATCAAGAACCTTGAGACAGTGCCCCTTTCACCCTGTCAGGAGTGCTCAAACTTGAAAGGAAAAAAGGAAGAAAAAGAAGATGAGTTAAACAACAACAGCAAAAGAGAATCTGCCCATACAAAGTTCTTATGGTGACAGGGAAGACCAAGACACAAGCTCAAAAGAGGAACACAACATCAAAACATCTATGACCAAAACCACAAAGAAAAACTGGAAGTGTCCTCAAGCCCATAAAGAATTCATAAAAGAGCTCAAAAAGGAGCTTAAAAATCATATCAGGGAATCAGTTACATGATACAGTAGATAGAGCACTGACCCTAGACTCAAGAGGACTTGAGTTCAAATCCAGCCTCAGATATAACACTACCATGTGACACTGGGTAAGTCACTTAACCCCAGTTGCCTCATGTCTCCACCAAAAAATAATATCTGAGCGGAAGAAGAAAAAAAATGGAAAAAAAGTGAGACTGATGAAAAAAATTTATGAAGAAAAAAAGAGTCAACAACTTGGAAAAAGAAAACAACTGCTTAAAAAGTAGAGTTGGCAAAAAAGAAGATGAAGTACAAAAGTTAACTGGGAGAAACAACTCCTTAAAAGATAAAATTGGGCAAGTGGGAGCTAATGACTCTGAGACATCATGAATCAAGCAAATTCAAAAGAATGAAAAAATAAAAAATGTAAAATACTTCAGGTGAAAAACAAGTGACCTGGAAAATAGATCCAGAAGAGACAATGCCAGAATCATTGCTGTACCTGAAAATCATAGTCAAAAGAAAGTCCTGGAATGCATCTTTCAATAAATTATAAATAAAAAAAAACTGCCTGATATCCTGTAACCAGAGGGCAAAAATAAAACCCAAACAAACAAACAAAAAAAAAATTGAAAGAATCCATCAGTCACATTAGAAAAGAGATCCCATAATAAAAACTACAAGCAAAAGAGAAAATATATCTAATTTTAAATGATAGGAAAGGAAACTACATCTTCCTAAAAAGCATAATACAAAATTAAGAAATATTGATACTAACCATATGGGCTGAGTGGTATAGCACCCAAATTCTTAGAGAAGTTAAATGAGTTACATTTTCATAACCAGACAAAAGACAGCACTGTGAAATATAAAATAGCTCATTTTGATTATATTAAATTAAAAGACTTTTACACAAACAAATCCAATGTAAGATAGACTAGAAGGAAAGAAGAAAACTGGGAAATAATATTTACAGAAAGTGTCTCTGATAAAACCCTAATTTTTGAACGTATAAAAAACTGAGTTAAATTTATAAGAATATAAGCCATTGCCCAATGGATAAATGGTCAATGGACATGAATAGGCAGTTTTCAGATGAAGAAATCAAAGTATCTGTAGGCATATGAAGAAGTGCTCTTAATCACTTTTGATTAGAAAAATGCACATTAAAAGAACTCTGAGATAACCATAAATTTTGGAGAAGATGTGGGAAAATTGGGATACTAAAATACCTTTGGTGGGGTCCTGAATTGATCCAACCATTCTGAAGAGCAGTTTGGAACTATGTCCAAAGGGCAAACCAATGGGGCACAACTTTTGATTGAGCAAAATTTCATCAATATCCTGAAGAGATTATTTAAAAAAAAGGAAAAGGACATATGGGTGCAAAAATATTTATAGCAGCTTTTTTGTGGTGGCAAAATATTGGAAACTGAGGGGATGCTCATCAATTGGGGATGGCTGAACAAGTTGAGTTATATGAATGTAATGGAATACTATTGTGAAATGAGAAGTGATGAATAGGCAGATTTCAGAAAATCCTAGAAGGATTTGTACAAATTTACACAAAGTGAAATGAGCAGGATCCAGAAAACTTTGTCCACAGTACCGGGAGCACTGTGTGATGATTATTTATCTATGAACACTTCAGCTCTTCTCAACAACAAAATGATCCAAGACAAGTACAAAGGACCCACAAAGGAAAATACTATCCTTATCCAGATAAAGAATGGATAGACTCTGAATGCAGATTGAAACATACTTTTTGTATGTACTTTACTTTTTATGTGTATTTTTCTTTTCATCTGCTTCTTCTTTTGAAACCGTGTATACTATAAAATATGTTTTACATGACAGCACATATATAACCTATATCAAATTGCCTATAATTTCCGAAGGATGAGGGAAGGAAGTGAGGGGCAAAAATTTGGAACTCAAAGTCCTGTAAAAGTTAAAGCTAAAATTATCTTGACATGTAATTGGGAAAAATACTATTAAAAATAAGTAGTAAGAGAAGCATTCTTACTTAGTGGAGAGAGATTTAACCTTGGAACCAGGAAAACCTGAGTTCAAGTGATAATTCTGACATATCCTGACTGTGTGACCTTGGTCAAGTCCTTTAATTTCCAAGTACTCTGAGCAACTTTCTAAGACTACAAATTGTAGAGAAGGTGCTGATGTACTCTGGAAAGTGTGATTTCCTCAGACAAGAAATGCCAAAATCAGTGAAATCCTACATCTACTCTCTTCCTATCTTTAATATAATTTTAAATTATTTCTGTAATTTGATGGAGGGATTAGTTAAAAGTGACCATAAATGATTGTATCTTTTTTCTTCAAGGTTCATTTTATTCTTTTATTATTTCATTGTTTTCCAAAAATATTAGAAATTTAAAATTTCCACCTTTATGAATTTATCTGTAATCTCTATGTACTGTAGAATATGCTAAAATTTCATAAATTGTATTTGTCTATTGGGGAAAAGCAATCAACATTTCTGTTTCTCTCTCTCTCTCTCTCTCTCTCTCTCTCTCTCTCTCTCTCTCTCTGTGTGTGTGTGTGTGTGTGTGTGTGTGTGTGTGTGTCTTTCTCTCCCTCTCTCTGTCTCTCTCTCTTCACTATCTACTTTCTCAATCCATCATTCTTATTTGTGAAAAAAAACCCAAAACTTTTGACATCTAATAGGTAATCTCAAGAATGGTACAATTTTTTTCATCCTTATAAATGTTTTGAGATAATAAAAATTGTAGCAAATTTTTTGTTTATGAAACAACTTAGCTTGATTATAATAGATCTTATCAGGAGGTGCTGCTTTTTTCTATTTTGTAAACAAAAGATTTTCTAAGTATGGTGTTTATCTCTTTCAGTTGTTAAACTTCATCTTGACTCTGAAAAAGATCTGCATGTTTTTTTGGAAGCTGATTTTGGAGTTAATTCCTTTATCTTGGTAAAAAAAATCAATTTCTTCCCTCATTTCTTGATGTTATAGAAGAAAATTACATGTGAATAGGCTTCTTTTTCTTTGATGTTTCTTTTAACCTGAAGACAAGGCCAGTCTTTGTTATTGTATTCTTCAAGCATAACAATGTTATTTCTGGACTGTCCCATCTTTATATTCACTGAATTCCATTTGCTCAATTTCACTATTTGGGAGAGGAGATTTTATGGCCAATATTATTAAATAAATTGGTCAGATTCTATAGTCATATTATTTAGAATTTCTAATAATTCTGAGTTTTGTAATGCATTATTTGGTTTTTTTTCGTTTTTCCCAGATGAATGATTACTTAGGTTTCTTTTTTTCTTTCTAGACCATTTATGACTCAGTAAAGCAACAATTTTTAATGTGATCTGCTACTTTTATATTCCCTGGAAACCTAGTATTTTTAGTTTAATCATAATCCTATTTTAATATTTCCTTATTTTCACTAGATGCTATTATCCTTATGCTTTTTGATGCTGTAATTATTTTAGTATGTATTTATTTTTTGGTTTTATCTTGAGAAAATTCTAGCTGCAGTTTTGATGATAATATTGCAATCATTCCATTATATTTCTTCTAAATTTGTTGTCTTGGCTTCTTTTAAACTCACAATACTTTTTCATAGTGTCAGATGTTTTCTTTTGTTTCTTTGAGATATTTTTAAACTACCACATGAAGGTATGTTTATTGCTGATTTTGAGAGGGGATAAACTCTCTTATAGATTCACTAAACTATCTACTTGACTGCATTTAGATATTGAGAAGTTTTCCCCCCATTGATTTTAGTATTCAAGTATTTTTAAATATTTTAATTATTCTTTTATATTATAAATATTTTGTTGTTTCTAAGTTATTTCTTTGTGACTCCATTTTGGGTTTTCTTATTAAAGATAATGGAGTGCCTTTTCATTTCTTTTTCCAGCTCATTTTACAAATAATGGAACTGAGACAAATAGGATTAAATGACTTGTCTGAAAACACATAGCTACTGTCTGAGGTTGGATTTGAACTCAGGTCTTCCTGACTCCAGGCCTGACACTCTAACCACAGCACCACCTATCTTCCCCAATTATAAACATATCCTCTGAAAATAGGTTAGTTGTGATAAAGTAACCTTATTCATGAACTTGTGTCTAAATTTTACCTATTTTACAAGAAATTATTTTGGTAGCATGATTCTCCTTTTGTATGTTATTAATTATAAAATGATATTAGTATTCGCAACTCAAATCTAATTTTTTAAAAAAGTCACATTTTGCCCCAGAAAGCTGATCAGGAGCAGCAGGTATAAGTTCCAAAAATGCAAAATTGTGATTATTATCAAGGAAAGCAATCTAACAAAAAATCCAAAACAAAAAATGGACTTCCAGAATGCAGTGGATTCTCCCTACTGGCACATAGTTAAGCATAGGCTTTTGGGATATAGGAGAGTGAGAATACTTTTTTTCCAGGCCTAGGCTTTTGTAGTTAGCTCCTCAGTCTCTTCCTGCTCTAAAAGTCAAGTTAACAAGTCACCAAGCATTTGTTAAACGACTGTTGTGTGCTGAGCTCTATGCTTGCATTCTAGGGTTACAAAGAAAAAGAATGTCTGTGTTCTCAAGAAACTCACAGTCCAAATTGGGCAGGAAGCATGCAAACAATTATGTACAAACAAGAAATAAGGAGGACAAACTGGAGATAATCCCAGAGGGAAGGCACTAACATTAAGTGGAATAAGGAACAGCTTCATGCTGGAATCGAAATTTTAACTGAATGATCTCTGCCTCCTACAAACACTGTATTCATACTTAGTGATAGAACATGTAAAACAAGGCAGTAAGATGAACCGTAAGATCTTGCCTATCTCTATATCCTCTAAAGCTAGAGGATGAAAACACTCAATTTGTGAGAGAGAAGGGATGAATTTCATTTCAATTTATAGAAGAAAAGGTGACTCCTGAAGAATTTTAAAGCATATAAAAAATGTCAGGGAGATATGCTTAGAATACTTAATTATGTACAAGCTGTGGTTAATGAGCCATTCTTATTTCCTCCATGAAAAGGTGAAATAAAGGAGTTCCTCTGAGAAGCCAATTTGCAGAGAAAACCAAATCTCTCTTTACTTTGTGTCCCATTGTTAAATCAAAACCAAAACTAGATTCATCTGATTGACATGAACGGTGAAGTTCTCCCAGCCTGAACATTGTACTATTTTCCATGATTGATTATAGAAACAGACTAATAGGCTAATTTTTTTTTACATTAAAACTTTCCTCTGATCAGAAAATTCACATTCAGGAAACCTCTGTAACTGATAAAAAAAATCTTACCACGTTCAAATTAATAGTAATCCACAGGGGGGCGGAGCCAAGATGGTGGCATAGAAGCAGCAAAGCACCACAGCTCCCACACAAACACGCTAAAAAACTCATAAAATGGGACGCTAAACAGATTTTCAAGCTCCAAAACTCTCCAAAAGACAGAAAGAACATCTGTTTCTACAGGCAGCGCAGCAGGCGGGGCTCTTCACAGCACTCTGGGATGCGGCCTGAAACCCCGGCTGGGTCAAGCATCAGGCAGGAAACCGCATCTATCGGAGAGCAGATCGGCTGCACTGGAGGCACAATTATCACATCTATCAGGCCAGAAGACAAAAAGGCCAAGAGAAAGGTCAGTGGATTTTGCTAACTGGGGAGGAGAAGAGAGGGTCTGGCCAAACTGCTTCCAGGGCAAGGAAGCAGAGGGAGGCGGCTGCAGCAGCAGGAATGTCTGAGAGCCACAGCGGCCCACACTGGGCTGCTTCAGAGCCCTTGGCCTGCAGATAGCAGGGGGGCTGACGCGATACATCGGGGCCAAGGGCTCTTGCGTTGAGTGGCCTGGATCTGAATCATGGTCTTGAGTGGTGGTCCTGGGGTGCGCTTTCAGTGAGCCAAGGCTGGGAGGTGGGGCTGCAGCACCCCACTAAGAGCTCCGGCAGCTGTGAGGGCCCCAGAGATTTGGGACACAGCTTT
>JAQQSW010011732.1:0-12688 GCA_028646575.1 Pseudocheirus occidentalis | reverse complement strand
TTTTAGGTCTGTGAAACTCTGCTTCCAAGGGGGGAAGCTCTGTTCCAAATCGCTGGGGTTTTCCCAACTGCTGGAGCTATTGGGGGGGGTTGCAAGTCCCCCCAGCTTTGGCTTGCTGAAAGCGCACCCCAGGACCTCCACCCAAGACCATCAATGCAAGAGCACTTGGCCCTGATCAATCGATTCAGCCCCCTTGCGGGATCCGCAGGTCAGGGGCTCTGAAGCAGCCTGGTGGGGGGCCAACACTGGTTCCAGCAGTTCCCTTCCCCCACTGCTTCCTTGCCCTACTTTACCACCCCCAAATTAATTTTCAAAGTTTCACTTTCACTAACCATGAGGATTTGAAGCTCCCCTCAGGCAGGTGCTTTAGATTTTCTTTGAAGTAGACTCAAGCTTGGGTTTGGGAGGCTCCGCTCCTTGTGGCCGCCCTGAGGCCTTGCCTGGCCGAGGTTTTGGGCTGGCCAGGTCTCTTCTCTGCTGCCATGAGCTCCTCCTCTCCAGCCTTGGTAGATGTGGAGGTGCTGGAGGCTTTAGGACCTTTGCAGACTGGCTACGGAGCTCGGTTCAGGTCAGCCTGGCTTCTTCCCACTGTCCCAGGCCTGGCCGAGGTCTCGGCTTCAGGCTGTTTCAGTCTCCGCTCTGGCCGCTGCAATGAGCCCCTGCTGCCAAGCTGCCTTCAGCGAGAGATGTGTTCTCTGTAGTTTTGTGAGTCTGAGAGTCCTATCTGAGCTCATAATTTTATGGGTGTTTAGGGTGGCAGTGTTGGAGCTGCGGGACCTTGCTGCTTCTACGCTGCCATCTTTGCTCTGCCTGCCTGTTGTTTAGTATTATTCATTAATGAATCTGTATTCCCATTTTCTAGCACCTGGTCTGGAATATAGTAAACATTTCATAAATGTTTGTTGTCTAACTAACATTGTATATAAGAAATACTTATTCATTATCAGAAAGAAACAACAAAATATTACAGGATTTACTTATGCAATTAGATGTTTAATTTTCAACTCACTATTTATTGTGTCATTTTAACCAGGCAGTAAAGCACAATACATGGAAAGTATTAGTGAATCCAGATCTGCTTCACATTGTAAGATTTCCATCATTATTGTCTAATTCCCTTTTACTGAATCTTTTAGTCTCTTATTTCTAGCTTAAATGATTTAAATAAAGGTGAGTACTTTCAAACAAAATCTATTAGCAACTAATTTCCTTAACTTCAACATCTCTGCCCTTTTCTTGGAGTATTGTTTTATAGGGTATACCCTATCCCATCTGTTAAGAAGAAAAGTTAATTTTCCACATTTTGGGAATTAAATCAAACTTCAGTTAGTGAGATAGCATATATGTCTCTGATTTGAGTGAAAAATTAGAGGTATACTGAGCTTTCTCGGGTGATAATGGCTTTTCTTCACAAAAGATCTTTGAGCAACAACTGGCTGATGATTTGTCCAATATTCTGTAGGTGAAGATTCCATTTTAGATATAGGTTGGACTGAATGGCTGCTGAGGTTTCCTTCCAAATGTGAAGTTCTATAATTCTGGTCTATGACTACCCTTGATATATATTGAGATCTTTAACACTAACATCACAATTATAAGATTGATCTTTGTTCTTAATATGCTTAATTATTTTTTGAACCACATTGGCAGACAAAAGAAGGATTCAACATATTAATATTTTAAAATAAACTTACTCTTGCTTTTAAATGGTGGTAGACTCACCAGAATTCAGGCATATTCTGAAATATTAAAAAGTAAAAATAACATTTCTGTTCTTTCTCCCTACTCGCTGTCTCTCTCTCCACCTCCTTCTTCACCCTCTAGTCCCACAATCCAGTGTCAGGTGTAAATTTTACATCTAATCCTGACTTTAAAATACCAAATGTCATCTTTTAAATTGAAATAATGAAAGGAGTTCTTCCTGTATGCCCTTCCTAGTGACAAATTTTGCTCCAATCACTAATTAAAATTAAAAAGATCTTTCCAGATCTTGAAACTTCTATCCTGACCCCAAATAAAGTAATTCATTAAAAATCCATACTGTTAGAAAACTAACACTTGAGCAGTTAGAAGTGATGTCCAAGAAAATCTGATTTTTTTATTAATTGTGAAAATCTGACACCTACAGAGGAAGATACATCATTCTTCTTTACATTCTTTAGTTTGCTTTTCTAGCTGTATAATAGAACAACCTGAATATCTATTGGTAAAAACTGCCAGAAAAAATTACTACATGTATAATTTAGCCACCAGGGGTCACTTCCAGCCACTAACCTGGTCTTACTGAACAAGAAGGATATGAAACGCAAGTCCCACACATTTTTTTTGGTTATTATTATCCTTCCCTCCATTGAACAAAAGTTCAGGGAATGTTCAAATCTTCCATGTTTCTCAGACAGTAGATAATCTTCTATGATCTTGTTCTGCCTATTTTCATGTGACCTTATCAATTCATTTGAGGTGATATGGTTAATGTAGATATTCTGGTTGGAATTTACTTGCAATACCTAACTCTGATGAAAAATCTACCTTTTCCCTGAACTTGCTATCCAAAGAGACTAATATGCCAAGAAATGATACCTGAGGATGAAGATGTGGACAGTTTGCAATAAGTGAGAAATGTGACATATATATATTGTGTGGCCCTTACTGTTCTTGAGCTATCGGTGGTACCTTTGATCAGTTAATGAGAATGTAAATAAATTACACTATAGATATGCATTTACAAAGATGAATCCCCAACAGTGGGGATACTCAATCCTGATTTATTGTAGAAAATCCACTTTAATATGACTTCAAGAGGAACAGCAGGAGAGTCATGTCAATAACAGAAAAAAAGTTAATAAATAATCTATACAGAAATGGAAAATAGACAATATTATTACATTTGTGAATATGAAAGGAAAGGACAACTAAATTTATAAAGTTAATATGCAAGAGCCTCATTAAAACAGTATAGTAAAAGACCAGATGGATCTTTGTTACAAGTATATTTAGGTATATGAGTGAGCAATGTACCTGAAAGGAAAATGAAGAATTGGTAGTTCAAAGAATAAATTCCAAGAATCAGCACTAGAAAATGAAAAAAGTGAAAAATATGAGCTGCCTCAGATCCTGGAAATAGTTATATTGTTATTACTCATCATTAGTTAGAATAAAGCAATTTGATATAACAATATGATCATAAAGTATAACCATAAAAGTGGGAATTTTCTGTTACTATGGACAAAATGAGCACTGATGTTCAAGGAAACATTATAAAATTAAAAAAAAACAATTGTATGAAGCCTAAATTTTTATTTTTAGGCATGATAATAAAATTGAGACATGATAATAAAATTTTGCCAAAAATTCTGGTGTTCAGACAATATTGATTAGACTTGGAGAAGAGGGAAAAAAATTCATTGTAAGATATCTTCATTGAAACAGAAATTGGAAAGTGAAATGGCACAAATACTTGCATTTACAAAACATTTAAATATATATATATTTCAGATAAAGACAGTTTTAATGAGTCATGAATTATTTTTATCATTTCATTGCATTCATGCACTCTGTATGTTTGTAGATAACAAATCTAGGTTGCCTTTTTTCTTACTTTTAAAATTATTTCCCATGAGAATTTTTATTTTTTTATTCCTTCTCCAGATTATTTTTCATGATTCTCAACTCCTATAAAATAAACCTTTGGCAATTCAATTAGCATGTCAATAAATCTGTAAATTATTTTATGTACTATCATAATTTTAAGTATATTGGTGCCACCTAACCATGAATATTAAATAGCATTTAAATTATGTGTCTACTTTTGTTTCTACCAAGAGTGCTTTGTTTAATTAGGTAAATAAGTCCTCAATCTATCTTAGGAGGTGGACTCCAATATGTTTAATATTTTTTTCATTACTTGATTTTGTTTATTTTTAATATTCCTCTTTTTCAAATTTTTTGAGGTTTAAATTTTCTTTCTCCTTCCTAGACTTTCCCAACCCACCTAGAAGGCAAACAATATGGTATGAATTATGTATAGGAAATCATACAAGGCATATTTCCTTATTGTTGTTCAGTCCTTTCAATTATGTCTGACTCTTTGTGATCCCACATAGAATTTTCTCGGTAAAGATACTGGAGTGGTTTGCAATTTTCTTCTCCAATTCATTTTACAGATGAGGAAAATGAGTCAAACTGGGTTAAGAGAGTTGACCAGAGTCAGATAGCTACTAAGTTTCTAACTACAGTGTTGGGCTCAGAAGACAACTCTTCCTGACTCCAAGTCAGGCAATCTATTCACTGTGCCACCAAACTGCTCCTCATTTCCATATCGGACATAGCGCGCACACGCACACACACACACACACAAGGCAATAAAAACACAGGGAGAAAATTATACTTCAATATGTAATTGAAGTTCATCAGTTCTCGCTCTGGCATTGCACATCATTTTTTCATCATGAATCCTCTGGAATTTTCTTGGGTCACTGTTTGATCAGAGTAGCTAACTCTTCCACAGTTGGTCATCATTACAGTTGCTTTGTACAATGATATGCTGATTCTGCTCACTTCACTTTGCTTCAGGTTACAAAGGTCTTCCCATGTTTTCTGAAACTGCTCCCCTTATCCTTATAACACAATAATATTCCTTCACAATCATGCTTCTTTAGCCACTCCCTAATTGATGAGAATCCCTTTGATTTCTGATTTTTGTCAGTACAAAAAAGAGCTACTAATAATTGGAAAAACATCAGTTGCTCATGTTAGGTTGAGCTAATATAATAAAAATGACAATTTTGCCTAAATTAATGTACATATTTAGTGCCATACCAATCAATTTACCAAAAAATTGTTTTATAGAGCTAGAAAAAATAATAACAAAATTCATTTGGAAGAACAAAAGGTCCAGAATACCAAGGGAATTAATGAAAAGAAATACTAAGGAAAGTGTCCTAGCCATGCTAGGTTTTTATTTGTATTATAAAGTAGCAGTCATCAAAAGTATTTAGTACTGGTTGAGGAAAAGAGTAATGGAACAGCGGAATAGATTAGGTATACATGACACAGCAGTCAATGACTATAGTATTCTACTGTTTGATAAACCTAAAGACCCCAGCTTTGGGGATAAAAACTATCTATTTGACAAAAATTGCTGGGAAAACTGGAAAACAGTATGGCTGAAACTGAGGCTAGATCAATATATTAACACCATATACCAAAATAAAGTTTAAATGGGTGCATGATCTAGGTATAAAGGCTGATACTGTAAGCAATCTGGGAGAGCAAGGAATAGCTTACCTGTCAGATTTATGGAAAAGGGAAAATTTTATGACCAAACAAGAGTTAGAGAGGATGATGAAATGCAAAAAAGATCATTTTTATTACCTTAAATTGAAAAGTTTCTGTACAAATAAAGCCAATATAACCAAGATTAAGAGGGAAGTAGAAAATTGGGAAAGAACTTTTATAACCAGTGTCTCTGATAAAGCCCTCATTTCTAAAATATACAGAGAACTGAGTTAAATCTATAAGAATGCCAGTCATTTCCCAATTTACCATTTCCCAGTGGTAAAAGGATATGAACAAGCAGTTTTCAGAGGAAGAAATTAAAGATATCTATAAGCATATGAAAAAAATGCTCTAAATCCCTATTGATTAGAGAAATACAAATCAAAAACAACTCTGAGGTATCACATCTCACCAGTCAGATTGACTAAGATGACAAAACAGGAAAATGATAAATGCTGGAGAGGATATAGAAAAATTGGAAAACTAATGCATTGTTGGTGGAGTTGTGATCCAAATTTTCTGGAGAGTAATCTGGACGATGCCCAAAGGGCTATAAATAAGTACATACCCTTTGACCCATCAATACCACTTCTAGGACTGCATCCCAAAGAGATTATAGAAATGGGAAAAGGACGCGTTTATACAAAAATATTTATAGCAGTTATTTTTGTGGTGGAAAGGAATTGGAAATCAAGGGGATACCCATCAGTTGGGAATGGCTGAACAAGTTGTAGCATATGAATGTAATGGAACATTGTTGTGCTATAAGAAATTAGGAGGAGATAGACTTCATAAAAACCTAAAGAGACTTATATAAACTGCTGCTGAGTGAGGAGAGCAGAACCAGGAGCACTTTGTATGCAATTGCAGACACATCATATAAATGATGACTAACTTTGATAGACTGGGCTCCTCTCTGCAATGCAAGGTTATAAGATAACACCAAAAGACTCATGATGAAAAGGGATATCCTCATCCAGACTACAGTCTGAATACAGATTGAAGAAAGCTACTTGCTCTCTTTATTTTTTTGTTTCATTTTGTTTCTTCTTTGTTATTGTTCACTCCATTGATTATAATCCTTCTTTGCAACTTGACTAATGTTTAATGTGAAAGAATTTCTAGATCCTATATTTGATTGCATGCCACCATGGGGGGAATGAGGAAGAAGAGGAGGGTGAGAAAATTTAAAACTCAAGGGACTGTGGAACTGAATGTTGTATATCAAAAGTAAACTTAAAAAATTTGTAAAGAACTACTATAAATATTTTTATACAAATATATCCTTTTCTTTTTGCTTTGATCTCTCTACAGGCATAGTAGTGGAATTCCTGACTCAAAGGGATCTCTTTCAGGTGATGATCAGTTTTGTTTTTTTCTTTTTCTGCTTTGACCTCTTGTTCTAGAACTTTAGGGCAATTTTCTAGGATAATTTCTTGTAATATTGTATCAAAATTCTTTTTTATCAGAATTTGCAGGTATTCCACTATTCTTATATTATTTCTCCTCAATCTGCTCTCTAGATCAGTTGTTTTTCTTATGTTTCATATCCTCTTCTACTTTTTTTCATTCTTTTGATTTTGCTTTGTGTTTGAGAATATTATTAGCTTCTTTTTGCCCAATTCTAGTTTTCAAGAAATTATTTTTTTCCTTAAGATTTTGATTCTCTGCTTCAAGTTAATTTACTGTCTTTCATAATTTTCTTGATTTTCTTGGATTGCTCTGTTTTTTCTGAGTTTTTCTTAATCTCTCTTGTATGGTTTTTAAAGTTCTTTTTAAGTTCTTCCAAGAACCCTTTTTGTTCTTGGGACCAATTGATATTTCTCATCGGGAAAGAGTGACTTCTTTAGCTCCAGTATCTTCTTCTGAATATAAACCCAAATCTTCTCTATCCCCATAGTAGCTGTCTTTGGTTGGGTGGAGATACAGGGAGTCAGTTGGCATGCCTTCTCCAGAAATTATGATACTACTTATTTCTTTTCTGTATCTAAAGCAAGAGAAAGAAACAGGGATACCGCAGGTGCAGCCATAATAGTGTACAATATTACAGGCTCCTTTTCTATTTATTTTCTAGCTGGCCCCATTCTCTTAGGAATTCCATAGCTGAATCTTATGCAGGAAAGGGGCAGCCCTTCTCCCATGTAAAGGAAGTTCCCTTAGGATTGAATCAATTCCAGACCCTCATGAGGGTAACAACAAAAGGAAATTCTTTATTGTTCCAAATCATAATTGTGAACCTTTCCACACACAAACTGATTACCATCACCTACACTTCAATCGACCCATAATCTAGTTTAATGTGTCTACCAATGACTGGTAGAACTATCTTTGACTAATTCTTTATCTCTTCTTTCTTCCTAATTCCCAGAGAATCCAAGCAACTATCCAGTTAGCAGCAGGTAGGTATGATATATAATAGTCATAGTAACAACAACAACAACAACAATAACATCCATATAACACTTGCTGTGTGCCAAGCACAATGCTGAGGGTTTCACTCAGGTCTTTTTTACTCCAGCTCCAATGTTCTCTCATTTTTGTAGGATCTTGCTGCTGACTCTGTTCCTCCATTTTGAGCCTCTTTTCAGTCTCTGTGGCTGTCTCCTAACAGCTTGATTCTCCCAGACCCATAACTGGACAAAGCATTTCACATCTGAGTGGATATTCATCTGGCCCTTCATTGTGTAGTTACTCAGACCAAGAAGCTTCTACAGATTGGCCTTACGTTCTTGCATATGTTCCCATTACTGTTATAATTCCTATCCTATATCTGGTGCACAGAAGTCTCTGGTAAAGTGATGTTGGACCCTCTGGAGTACACATAGAATGGATGTGTCCATCTTTGCCCAGTGGCAACAAAATGTAATTTAACCTCTCTTTATGGAAGTCTTAATAAAATGAATGATCCAGAGGAAACTGAATGGCACAGATTATTTAGCACTGAACTTGAAGTCAGAAAGAATTAAGTTTAAATCTACCTCAGACAATTATTAACTGTGGGATCCTGGGCACTTACACTCTCTCAGCCTTGGTTTCCTTATCAGTAAAATGGGGATAAAAAAAAATAACACCTATCCCACAGTGTTGTAATGAGGATCAAATAACATATGTGTGAAGTTTATTGTTAACTTTAAAGTGCTATGTAAATGCTAGTTATTGTTATTTATAATCTCTTATTCCAAACCTCTTTATTCCCATATGAGTGCCTATGATGCTTACTGTCACTTTTGTATAGGATCTAGTGAGGTCAATTACACATAAAAAGTCTCTAGAATTAAGTTTAACATCTTGGGACCCAAGATGTTCCTAATCTTCTTTCTAATCTCTGTTTCCTATCGCAACTCTTCTGGAATTCAACTTCTGATCACCTAATTGTTAATTCCTTTCTTAAATACACCCAATAATCAATATTCCCTTAATTATTAACACAAATCTTCCTTGCCCATACTCCATGCTCTTCTCATAGCAGACTGCCTTGAACTGAATGAAGTCCCAAACCTTTTCACTCCATTAAAATGAGAGACTCTATTCACTGGTTAAGCAGTGAACACTTTGACCAATTTGCAAGTATCCTGTGATCTGTTGGAGTTATCTTGTCTGCTTCTTTCCTCTGTCCACTATCATTATTTTCATTTTCTTGACCAGGAATAACAATTCTAAATGAGTAAGAGATTATCTTCGGTATTCACTCATTGATAGGTGCAGCCCTCAGAAAGATGAACCCCTTGAAACTCGGATAAATTTGAAATTGTCCATCTTTGCAATAGAAACTGCTCCTTTGATAACCAGCTTCCGGAGCAACCTTTCCATGTAACATGTAATCAGAAGCTTTTCTACCTCCTGGAGATATTTTGAGGAAATGTACATAGATTCTTTAGGTGTTGTCTTCACCATCAAATTGAACATCTGGTCTCTGAAAGAATTAAATTGAGCACAATATCTTCAAGATACTGAATTTTTAGAAATAGTTTGTAAAGTCAGAATTAGTTCCTCTGTTGTCCTTCATTAGACACCTCCATTTTTCTGTATCAGTCCCTTGCTGTTCTTGATATGATACTTGTGCCATGTATTAGCTAGAAATGGAGTATTCCTCTCCTGATGAAAGTCAGGGAAGCATCCCTGGAAATGACTATATCCTTCCATATTTAACCTCTTATAACAATTCAGATGCTAACTGTGTGAGTCTGGGCAGGTTACTTAACCATATTTGCCTCAGTTTCCTCTTCTGTAAAATAGGCTGGAGAAGAAAAAACCATTTGTATTGTTAATGTATTTTTGCTTAATGGGAAGATCTTTCCCATCCATTAATAGGCCTGTGTGACCTTCTGGAGTCACATGGAAGCCTGAGTCACATGAGTCTGTGATGGAAAGAGCTTTCTGAATGGGTGAAGCAGAGCCCAGAGGAAACTGTTCAAAGTAGTTAGAGCTAAGGGAGAGAGAGAAAGCAGGCTGAAAATTGTGAGTGTTTATAAAGGAATAAAAAATTCATTTATTTGTTAAGGAAAGCCTTAACAGGGGGAAGGCTTGAGGATAGTGGTGCCCTCTACATTGTTATTGTGTATAAATTTCTTTGTTCCTGTGATAGATTTGGCTTTTTGTTGTTGGAATTCGGCTTTCTGGTGTTCAACTAAATGTTTTGGTTCTGTATTTTGTGTGGAGAGTCCATTATATTTTGTGATTCAGAATTATACCAGCATACACATGGCCTCCATAGGTGCTGTGAATATCATATTGGCACTACACTACTCCAGTATCTTTGCCAAGAAAACCCCAAAGGCAGTCACAAACAAAAACCTAAAATGGCTGAACAACAGCAAAATAATTCTGTTAATAATAGAAATAACTGACGCTTCTATAGAACCTCCATACATTGTCTTGTTTAAGCCTAACAATAGCATTGTAAGATGTGTAATAAAAGTGTCATTATCTCCCATTTCATTGTTGTGAAAGCTGAGGCATGGGAACATAAAATGACTACCCCATGTTTGGTCATGCAGGTAATGTCAAAGAAAATGTTTGAACCAATGTCTTCCTGATTCCAAGCTCAGCATTTCTCTACTGTGGTATGCCTCCTTTTCCCATAGTAATTTAATAATCTGTCTTCTCATACTAGTGATAATCTCAGGGACACATATTGCTGAAGATGTAAGCACTTGGTTACTGGATTTTGAGGGTGAGGTAGTTGCTGGCAGCTAAGAATGGTGCTGACCCCTTTAGTATATTTAGGTTTCCTCAATTCATGCTTTTTTTTTACCTTCCAGGAAGGTTTTAACCTTCCTCACAATGTAGGAAATGGTTAGCTATTGCCACATTAATAACTATTTCCTATGAATCTTCTTTGCTTATCTTTTTGGGGTTGTTTAAATCCATTAAAGTTTTAGATCATTCATATAACATAGCTGCCAATTCTCTTTCCTGTTTTTATACCTTAGGCAGTACCTGACATCCCTCCAAATATTCAAGAGTGAGGTGAACAAATCTTTATAGTATCATCATTATCATCTATAGATAGGTAATCCCCAAATTAGTGGACATTTATATCAATCAATTCCTGTTGCCTGTGCAACAATTTCCCAAAACCTGAATAGCCATAGTAACTATTCAGCCTAATATTTTAGTAAGCAATGTACAAAGTTCAACAATATCACCTCAACAATAAACAACAATCAAATCTCAATGACATTTTGACATACAATGTTATAAAATAATTATTCAGTTCAGGCTATCTGACTTGCAATAGAGTTGCACTGGAAAATTTCTCTGTCAAATCACAGTATAAAAAAGGTAAAATTTTCAGGGTAGGCCACTACTTTAAGTAAGTAGTAAGGCTACAGATATAAGTGATGTACACTTTGAAATATTAATAGACTTATTAACAAACATGAAATGTACCTTTTTGATTACTCACATGGTAGTCGCATATAGCAACATGTTCAAAAGCCAATGACCAAGTGCTCACACATTCTTCAACAAGTGATTTTGAATCATAAAGGGCTGCCCATTAGCAACATGGTATAATGAATAGAGTACTGAACGTCGAGTCAGGAGGAGTTGGGTTCTCATTGTTCCTTTGACAAAATACTTGTGTGACTGAACATGGATAAGTCATTTCATATCTTTGAACCTTAGTTTTCACACCATTGAAATGGGAATAATAACTATACTAACTACTTCAAAGTCTTGTTGTGAAGTTCAAATGAGATATCAAACAAATAATCAAACTAGCTTAACAAATTAATATTCATACATATGCATGTGGATAATGGTTAGCCACTGGCATATGAATAGGTATTTACCCGTGACATGAATTGTCATTGCTTATCTTTTGGGGGTTGTTGAAATCTATTAAAATTTTAGATCATTCATATAATAGAGGTGCCAATATTAATATTTACACACATGCATTTATATACACATGCATGCAAATATGCATATTTATTTAATTGAATATGTATTTAGTAATGTGTTTATATGTGTTGTACACACACATGCACACATATACATATATATTCACTTACATATGCGCATATGCATATACACCCCCATTTGAACCTCAACATAGGATAAGTCCCACCCCAATCTCCCTAGTGCCTTCCCATACAAACAGATACAGCATTATATTGGCAACCCTTTCTACTTCCGGGTTTCGTGTGCTGTTTGGTGTCATCTGTGTGAAAACCAAAGCCCAAGTACCCACCTCCGTGTCAATTTGTGTGAAAGACCTGTGAAACAATATGAAAAGTACTTAAGTTAGAAGTAATGTCAGATAAAACAACAAAACTGGATCAGGCATTTAATAATTCTCTGCAACTCTACCTAAAATAGCCACCATCAAATTCCTTATTAATCTCTCCAATTCTCTATCATCAGCAGGACACAGTGAATTCAAACCAGTATATAGTAGGAACCACTGCCATCTGCCTAGAGTTTCTTTTTACTTAAACTTCAAGGAAGCAGGTTATTGACACCATCTCCTCAGTGGCTAAATTGCATTTTGCTTTGGGCCTAGAGCCATTATTACCCTCTGGTTAGGTCACATTATTCAGCCTACTACCCTCTTCCTGTGATCCTCCAGCTCCCCCTTCTAACTTCTTCTACCCCTACCACCCAAGGTATATATCTCAAGTTCACTTTTGTTTTGTTTTGTTTGTTTAAGCATGTTACTGCTCTCTAAATTTCTATTGTTCTATATTCATTCTATTACATTCTAGTTCTGGTACACATGACTACTCTGCCCTTTTTACTAATCCCTGTCACCTAGTGGTGGCTCTCTCCTTCCCATAATTGCCATAACCTTGCTAACCTACCACCCAACTGACACCAAAATAGACCTGAACAAGTCTAAGGTCCTAGAGTCTATTCTGATGAACAACAGCAATTTCTGTGCTGGAAATGTGGATAGCAGAAGTTA
>JAQQSW010011731.1:0-12688 GCA_028646575.1 Pseudocheirus occidentalis | reverse complement strand
CTTCCCATTTCTTATAGCACAATAATATTCCATCACATTCATATACCATAACTTGTTCAGCGATTCCCCAATTGATGGTCATCCCTTAAATTTCCAGTTTTTTGCCACCACAAATAGAGCTACAATAAATACTTTTGTACATATGGGACTCAGGGTTCACTCTTGCAGATTGGTTCTCTGCTGCCTCACTGTTCTTTCACCAGCAGTTCCCCTCTGGTACTCTGTTCTTCATCTCTAACAAGTAGCTTCTTTGCCAGCATCTAAATCTCTTCTGCCATGCTGCTATTCTGTTGGTACCTCCTGCCCCATGCCCTACAGGCAGTACCAGTCACCTCCAGTGTCTAACTCTGGAGCAGGAGGAACACTATGGAAGGTATTCAGAGTACATACTCACAGGGATGTTGTGAAAATTCAATGAAATAGAGTGTATAACACTCTTCACCAATATTAAAGCACTATAAAATATTATGTATTACTAATGTACATGGATCAGTAAATGCAAAATTTATACAAAGAAAATAGATGGTAGTTTTAGGAAGAGGGAAGCATTAAAAAGATCAGAAAAGGTCTATAATGTGACACCCAAAGAGAAGTATGGATTTCCAAGAGGCAGAATTGAGGAGAGAGAACATTCTAGGCTTAGGCATACAATATGATTACTATTTTATGATACATTACTCATCATTGTATGTCTACTGGATCTGCCTTATACAGTCACAGATAGATCTCTCTTCTACTCCATTTACTTCAGAAGATCTCATAGTATGCTTGCTCTGAATAGCTAAAGCAGCAAAGTTGGTGGGGGGAGTTTACCACTCTTTCCTCTGTGAGGAAGGAGGAGAAAAAGAACAAAATTCTCCAACTCCCACAATCACCTCAGAAAGGGTTTTCCCCCCTATGGTTTTATGGCAATATATGTTCTCAGACCCACATTTGGACAATCAGTTATCAATTTAAGCAACAAACTCAGATTTTTCACAAAACACTTAATATTTCATTTGAAATACTTTAAAATTTGATGATTTCTTCACCCTCCCTACTTTTTCCTAATACCACTGCTCTTGAAGGTTTTAGACACACTGTCATGACTTAGCACAGTCTGCAGAGCTTTCCTACGGCCCAGCCAGCTTTCATTTCTAAGTCACGTCATCGTTGGCCAGTGCTTCAATCCAGGGAAACAAGTCTCCCAGCAGATGTGAAACCAAAGCTATTGCATTGTGCAAATGTTTGGTTTTCTTCAGCTGTTGGAAACTCACTGTGGTTCAAGTTCAGATACTTTGGAAACTGAAACATTTTGTGAAGGGCTTCACGTTACAAAAAGGTATCATATCCCAGCTACCCCCCACCCCGAGGCAATATTCCTATGTCTTCCTCCATTTATTCACAAGAAAGGAAATGGACCAAAGGTCTTGGGAGATCCAAGCCCTTTCTAATTCTTGACCATCACAGTGAAATCTCTGGATTTATTCCCTTTCAAGATTTCAATAATATCTCTCTGGAGATGGAGTATAATTACAGGACAAAGCCTTGGGCTAAGAGTACTCTATCCACCACTACGTGGCACGTAGGGCTTACAGTCAAAAAGACCTGACTTCAAATTTGACTTCAGACACTTGCTAACTCTGTGACCCTGGGCAAGTCAGTTAACCCTATTTGCCTCAGTTTCCTCATCTATAAGATGAACTGGAGAAGGAAATGGAAAACCACTCCAGTACCTATCTTCACCAAGAAAATCTCAAATGGGGTCATGAAGAGTTAAGCACAATTGAACCACAACAACAGAGTCCACCACTAACCAGCTATGTAACCTTTAACAAGTCACTTATCCTCTCTCTGGGTTTCAGTGTCCTCATAGACCAAAAGAAAGGGTTAGAGGAAATAGGCTTTCTTCTCTCTTCCTGCTCTAAATGAATGTAAATTGTAAGTTAGTCTCACTAAGAGCTGCTGCTCTTACTTGGACAATGTTGGTCCCTACATGCTTCAAATTACATTGACAAGAAAAGAAAAAAGAAGCAAAGGTATTCTGGGAGAGGAATATTCACTAGAGGATAGGTGAGAGAGAACCTTCTCAATTCTCCTCAGTCAGGACCTCCAAAAAGTCCCTGTGATTTTGCACTGTCTGTGAAAGATGTCTTCCTTTACCTTGTATATCATGAAAAAAATGGTAGCATAGGGAAGTATCTATACTCCTTTTCCAACCCTGCCCCTCCAGTGCCTATTTGTTTTTCCTCTTTGACTTTTGGGTTTGCTTTCCTACTTTTCAAGTTTATACTTTAGGAATAAAAATTCTAATTACAGCATATCTGAAGCATTCTGTATAGGATCCTAGTGTCCTGAAAGGAAAGGCATTATACACAAAAAGGAGATAAAAGTAGATGATTGCTAAGTTCTGTTCCAGACTTAAAATTCTGAGTTATCTTAGTCTCACTAAGGCTTAATAAATGAATTAAATAATGAAAAAATAACTAATTAGACTGTTGGCACTCAATAGTAGAAATCTTCACCTTTCTTTATCTTTCCATGCATAGCAATATCCTGTTACAACTGCCCTATGCAGGATACTCTATGAATTTCCCATACCAACAACCTAATCTATAATAGCTAAAGCCCCAGACTGAGTCCCAACTTTCCTTTACAATCCATGTAGCACTATTCATATTACAAGCACATTCATATATTATCTGCTCTACACAATTCTATAAAGTGGGCAAACTGAGTCACTATTCTGCAAAGGAAGAAACCAAAGCTCATAGGCTTAATGTCGCATAAGGACGTGTTGCAGAAACTTGGATTGTTTAACCTGGAAGAGAAGTCTCAGCAAGGACCTGATAGAGTTATTTAAATATGCGAAGGTTTTCATGTGGAAAAAAGATTAGATTCTACACGGAGCACTAGACAATGATGCAGGTTGTGGATTTCAGCCTTAAGGGAGGAGCTGGCAGCAGTGGAGAGTGAGAAAGAAGAGAGAGAAAGGGAAAGGAGGAGAAAGAGGGTTACAGAGAGGAAGGGTTTCTGTGAATGACAAGATCTTGATACTATTTATGACTAATTACCATGCAGCATGATAGTAGTAATACATATCATTTAATATGTGCCTTCATTCCTTCCTTACCTTGAACCTTGGTAGGAAAAAATAGAACTGCTCAAAACAGATTCCTAGCTTACTTTATAATTATATAAAGTCTGATGTTAATGCCCTTCTATAATACACATTTCTCTCAACTCTCTTGCCTAGCAGATTCCTCCTATGAAACAGTAAGCTTCATGAGAGAAGGAGGTGTGTCTTTACTAAATTCTATGTCTCCTATGTTGCTCTGCATACGGCAGGCATTTAATAAAGATTTGTTGAATTTGAACTCTTTCGTACAACCAGGATTTCCCGTCAAAGTGGGACTGTTCTTATTTGTTTCTGTGCACCTGGGGGTCCAGTACCTGAAACCATTTCCATACTTTTAATTACCCAGAGTCTGGAGGCAAGAATCATGAGTGAAGTTTCCTAAGCCATTTCCAGGAGAGACTCATTTGGTATTTGGCATTTAGCTGCTTTCCAAACACAAATTCCTCAAGGTCTGGACTGAATAAGGGAGATAACTGAAGGCTGGGAATGCTCTGAAGCCAGCCTGGGTGCATTTCCAGCCACAGAAGACCAATCACATGGAGACTGAGCCCTGTGATGTGGGATGTTCTACCAATAGCAGTTTTGCAAGTAATGAAACCCTCTGCTATGGAACTGGAATCCAGCTGAAGCAAGGATAATTTTCCCGTATGTGGGCAGCAGTTTGGCATGTGCCATCCAGAATACCAGACAGCCTAAGACTGTAGGGACAGGAACCACCTCATAGCATGATAAGTCCTAGATTTGGGATAACAATCACTGGGGTTCACTCAGAAACTAGAAAGAATATCATTCTCATCTAAAGATCAATTAAAAAATATTCTTGTCCCAGTTTTACTTCGACAGGTGCACTGTCGAAGGGATGTCTTTCCCCAAAGAGGTTCTAATAGAGAGGGGAAAGGAACCCTGACTACACATCCCAGACATCATTCTAAGTGACTCCTAGGCTACTAAGGAATTCTAGGTTCAGAAGATAGGACTATTATTTCCACCCCTGGGAAAATTATGAGAGCCTTGACCTGGATGAGTTAAAGGTTTAAGAATCCCTCTTTGGGGTAGGAAGAGAAGAACCACATTTCAGGACCATTACAGGGGTGTCTTCATGCTCTACCAGGGCTTTTTTTTTTAATGATACAGCATGAGCCTTTGATTGATGATAATTTTCCTTCCCAGGACATCTAACAAAAGAGATTAAGCCATGAGCTCAAGATACAGCTATTAACATGCTCAGCACCACTCTTAGACTCCCTACACATGTGATTGATATTTGAAACATTTTCCTCGTGTTGTTTAATCTATTCTTTGTGAATAAAGAAAAAGAATTGTTCGTGGCATGTATTTCCTCAGGCTGAATACAGAGGCATCTATAACTCCCCTGTGAAAAGATGAATATACTACAGGATGTGAAGTGCCAACCTGTAGATACTAGAGCGAATGAATGAGTCCTACTAACAGCCAACAGTCCTTTTCATGCCATCACAGAAAAACTACAGCCATCATGCTTTTGCAACATCATCCTAAAGAGGAGTAAAGGGAAAAGAGAATAGAATATTTGAGTTCTCCTTGATTATAAATTGCTGATTATATAATCTCCTTGATTATAAATTGAGCAGAACCCAAGAGCCTTGGAAAATGTGGGCTCAAATCCTGCCTCTGACACATACTGGCTGAATGACCCAGGGTTGATCACAACTCTTTAAGCCTACAAACTGCAAAACAGTTAATGATTTGCATTGGTAGGTGTAGGTTCCTGACCAGGAGTTCCCAACAACAATAAAATAATAGATCCAGTGAAAAAACAAGAACATTATGTTCCTTCTCATAATCTTGGTCTCACTCTTCCACACATCTAATGAAAAGTGGAGACCTTCATAAGCATCATACATGCAGCATTCATACATAAAGAACACATGGAAGCATGGGGCTTCTACTTTACCCAGCAAATCACCACACTATGGATGCCACTGTGAAAGATAATAATGCAAATTCTTCCCTTCTTAGAGACAAAGTTTTCTGGACTTAGTTTTTTTTGTCGTTTTCCAGTGAAAAACACTAACCTCCATCACAAAGAGAAACAGAGACAAAAGGAATGTGTATAGCAAACGCATATGCATAGAAGGGTAACTCATTCTTTCCATACTTCAAAACTGCCAATTTTTAAAAGGTCTCTTAATTTAATTTTTAAGTTTTATAGATGTGTTTTGTTTTTGCATCAGAAATATTTACCGATTGCTCCCACTTCATAAGAGGTGTCTTGAAACAAAATAAAAGAGCTGAGCAAAACTAATGAAACAATGACTTCATCTGAAAGTGCAAATAACATTTCACATCTGTAGCACACCCTCCCATTTCTCTCATTTAAAAAATTATAGAAACCATTTTTTCTCTCCCTACCTTCCCATCCTACAGAAAAAGAAATTTTTTTTCATAATATCCAGTCAAGAAAAACAAAATAACTGTACATAAAAGGAGATATGTCTCAGCCAACATCCTAAATCTATCACCTGTCTGTCATTGAGAACATATTTTATCATCAGTCTTCTTTTAAAGCTTTAAAATCGTTTTCACGATGTTGTCACTATATAAATTATTCTCCTAATTCTGCTCATTTCATTCTTCAGTACTTTACAAAAATCCTCAAAATTGTTCATTTTTATAATATTGATATTATATTATTCTAAGTTGTTCCAAATCTGTTTACTTCGCCCTACAGCAATTTATAATAGTCTTCCCATGTTTTTTATTTCATCTATTTCCTCATTCCTTACATTCCTAATTCCACATAGTAGTACTCTATCATATTCATATACCACACTTTATTTAGACTTCATTCAGTTGAGGGACTTCACTTCAGTTTACATTTTTTTTTTTGCTACCACAAAAAGAGTTGCTATAAATATTTCTATATATAAAGGACTTTTTTCTTCTGTCTTTGATCTATTTTGGTATAGGCCTAGCAGTGCAAATAGTTGGGTCAAAGGGCATAGTCTGTTTAGTAATTTTTTGTGTATAGTTTCAAATTGCTTTTCAGAATGTTTATACCTATTCATAGATCCACCAGCAGTGCATCAATGTGCCCATTTCCTCAAAATTCCTCTAATATTTATCATTTCCCTTTTTTGTCATCTTTACTATTCTTACGGGTGAGAGACGGCATCTCAGAATTTCATTAATTTGCTTTTCTCTAAGTAGTAGTGATTCGAAGCATTTTTAATATGGCTATAAAAACCCTGGGTTTCTTAAGTCACTTATCAGTTAAGGAATGCCTTTTTAAAAATTTTTACATTTGAATCAGTTCCTTATATATCTTGGAAATAAGACCTATATCAGAGAAACTTCCAGCAAATATTTTCCCAGTTGTTACTCTTTCTAATCTTAGCTTTATTAGATTTGTTTATCGAAAAATTTCTTCAATGTACATAATCAAAATTATCCATTTTGTATTCTGTGATCTAATGTTTCCTACTGATGTCATCATGCTAATCTTCACTGCTCCCTAGCAAGTGCCATGACCTTCCTCCAGCTAATCCATTTGACTGTACTTTCAGTTCCTCCTCCCATCCATTGTGGTTAATAAATCTCTCCCCTGCAGGGAGATTTTATTTTCTATAAGACGGATCCTTCAGATTCCTTCAGATAATTGTCTTATCTCTAGTTTCCAGCTGAGGTACTTTCTTCAGAGCTATCTACAACTCTAAACTTATAGCCTCTGGTAGTGAGTGCTGTGGTTAGTAAGCCTCTCCTCTGCAGAGAAAGCTACAGATTTCCTCAGGCAACCAACAGCCAAACGTTTTGTCTTTCCTAGTCTACTGTCAGTCAATGGTTTAGTAATTCTTTATCTCATCCAAATTATACCAACAAGTAGAAAAACCCAGGTTACACTTTTTTTCACCTTTTTTTCATGCTCCTTTTAACTATATTCCTCTTCTGAATATTTCTACTGACATTTCTCTCAATTTCTATATCCCCTATTATCTCAGCAATTGTCATTTATCTTATGACTAGAAAGCCATTTTAGTCCCTAGGGCTTATCATACCCCTTGGTTGAGAAAAGTATGCCATAAGATCAGTTTATTCAATAGAAAAAGTTGTGGGAATACAGGGAATACAAATATTTTAGCTTCCTGTCATCAGCTCCTAGATTCTAAATGAATTGCAAAGAATGAGCTGTTAGAGAAGGCTGAAGGTTGTTGACATTTGTATCAATTTTCTCAGCAATGTACAGTATTTTTATCTCTCCCATGTCTTCCCATGCTTATAAAGTACCTAACTATTTGTACATAGCGTTGTGCTGGCACTGAGGATAAAAAAAAATTGTTTTAAGGAAATAATCCCTGCTCTCAGTGAACTTATCTTCTACTGTGTGTATATATGTATACATATACATATATATGTGTGTGTGTGTATACACACATAGGTGTATAGATAAATAAATTAAAACTAATTTGAGAAAACTAACAAATGACAGAGGGGAGAATTGGGTAAAACCATGCAGAATATAGCACCTGAGCAGCTATAAAGCCACACATGAGCAGCTTTCCAGAGGATGGCTGCTGTGAACAGCTTTCAAGGTTCTGATTATATAGTATAGTGAACTCTTCATTTATTCAATAACAAATCAGAGCAAAACATTCACAAAAAATCAAGATACGGCAGTCAGAGTGTTACAACTTATCACAGAAAGTCAAAATACAGCATTCACAATGACATAATAACTCAACAACTTATCCCTAAAATGGCCACATAGCTTTCACCAAAGTGGTCACATAGCTTTGAACAAAGTACAATCATTTAGTCAATCAATCACTTAGTAACTCAATCATTCAATCATAAAGTACAAAAGGTCAAAGTCCTCCACTCATGGGGCACACTAAGTTACAAATCAGTCAATATTCAGTCATCAGTCACTACTCAGTCATTAGTCACTATTCCATACCCTCTTAAGGGGTAGTGGAAAATACACAGGCCATCTACCCCTCAGTCACAAGTAAATCACAATTTCATCACTACTCAGTACCCAAGGAGAGGTCTTTTCATCTTGACTAAAGGCACATGGTCCCAGCTCCTATCCAAATCTAACCAACTGCCACCTGAGTTCAAAGGCAGAGAGTTCCCAATTCCTTGTTCAGGTCTCCATGCAGTTCCTCCTCTGTATTGAAGCTCATAGTGTCTAGTCCATCCCAAATCTCCCACAGTCTCTGTTCCTGGGAAGACAAGGCCCAATAAAGCCACAAGAACATTCATGCACATTAACAAAGCCACAACAACATTTGTAGAAAATACCATCACCACAGTCATGTTCCCTGAGTCTTCTGCAGCTCCAGCTGGCCCTCAGAAGTCTTCAGCAGCTTTGTTCTCAAAATCAAAATAACTTTCTCCATGGAAGTTCCAGTCCAGCAGCAGCCCAGCCTTTAGGTGCTCATGCCAAGAAGTTCTGACTGTCCAGCTTGTGCTCTTCCTTATATAGGTATTAGCTCCTCCCTGCTCAGCCCCTTCCTGTTACATCAGCAACAGGGGTTCATACCTTCTGTTTTTTTAACAGAGTCTTAATTTGAAACTAGGTTCTAAGTACCTGTCAGCTTGGCAATACAAAGAGATCTTCAAATTTCATTACCATTATAGCAGCCAAAATGACCACCCCCCCACCCCCACCCCCCGCCAAAGAACAAACCTATTTCTGGCATTGAGGATGGCCCAACTGAATGCTGAGTTGAGGGAATAACAAGTTTAGCCAAAATGAGATTATGCAAAGAGGAGTAATACTCAATAAGGCTAGAAAGATAGTTTGGCACTAAATTGGAAATAATTTAAATACTAGGATGAAGAGTTTGTATTTTATTCCTAAAGCAATGTGGAACCACTAATGGTTTTTGAGTGGAGGAAAAAACATGTTTGTATCTGTCTAGAAGATGGCTTGGAAAGAATGCAGCCCAGAAATGGGAAGAAAAATTTAACAATCTATTATAATCATTTAGGTGAGATGTGATGAGCAAATGTGTGTGTATGTGTGTATGTGTGTGTGCGCATGAGTGCGTGTAGATAGATAGATAGATAGATAGATAGATAGATAGACAGACAGATAGACAGATAGACAGACAGATATAGGATAAGAGGAGAGAGACATAGGTGAGTAACCTTTCAGAAGCTCCAAAAGTTGAAGCCATTCATTTCAAAAGAAGTATGTGTCCCTTTTTCCTCTGTCTTTTCTGAATGTATCTGACCAACCTATTTATTTTGCTGTTGCTGGACTTGAACAAATACTAACCTACTAAAATGCTGACAACAGGGTTTTAACTACATGGAGGTTTTCTGTTAGCAAATAGATGAGATGCTGATCATCTTCAACATTTCAGAGTTTTTAGCATTTCTCCTTGCTAAGGATACATGATTTGAAGAATTAAAGAAACAACATTGTCGGAACCTGCACTGACAAGTAATTCTTTGCAGTGGGGGGAGAGGGGGAGAGAGAGGAATCATTGAGTCATTTAGGACCTTATACAAAGGTTACTTTGTTAATCTCTACACATCCCTACAAAGTAGTTGCCAAGAATTATTCCTAATGTTTTTTTCCTTGAAGGGAAAAAAGTACCATCCCACAAACTCATGACACTGAAATGCCTTTACAATTTGAGGGGGAGTGATGGGATTACATGGGAAAGCCTTCTGGATAGATGGAGACAGGGAGAGGGATGAGGAAAATCCCTGGATAAACAAACTATATAGTCCACTAATTCATTTAACTGGAAAATAAATAAGATAACTTTAATTTTCTCCATCTTGGAGACAAAAATTTCAATAAAGTCAATGGCAAAATTGGGATAAAATTTAACATTCACAATGCTTTTTTTTCCAAAAAAAATTTCCCTCTCCATCTATTACACAGAAAGAGGCCAAACACTGACTCTATCCCCAGCTACCTCAGACTGATTCTGCCAGACTTCCAGGTAGGAAATTTTAAAAACCAAACCTTCACAGCACAGCCTCAGTGTGAGGATGAAAAAGTCCTCTGTTGTCCCATATTCCCCTATGCTTCCAAAACATGTATCTAGGTCACATGGCTTTTTTAAAAAACTAAACATATATGTATGTATATAAGCATATCTACACATATGTACATGTGTGGACAGCTATAAGTCATATGTAAGATGATAATTGTTTGAGAAACTCACAATCCTTTAAATAAATGTTAATAATATTCCATTGGAGGGCATGGATTTTTATTATTATCAAAATTTAAGAGAAATGTCCCAGGAGACACTATTAAAAAGGAGCAAATGGAAATTTTTCCAAAGATAAAGGAAGTTAAGCATCTGAGCTATGGTGTCATCAGTATCTGGAGATAAAGTTCAATTCACAGTTTTTCCTGTGTTTTTATTTGCAGAGCAGTAGAAATTTAACAAGAAAAATATTTTGAGATTAAAGTCATACACACAACATCCCTTTGACTTCCTGCATGCTGACTTAGTTTCTGAGTCCTCGTTTGTAAGAAAACAAAGGAAAATAATCTACCACTTTAAGAAAACTGCCCTCTCAAAAGTCATCCTCTGAAATCTTTTGACACCACTGACCACTCACTCCTTGACAATATCTTCTTCTTCGGTTTTCATTACATTGCCTTTTCTTGGTTCTGTGAATACGTCTGTTGAGTGTATCTTCTCTGATGACTGCCCCTGGCCACCAAGCTTTGGCCTCTACCCTCTGGCTCTTGGCATTTAAAAGCCATCCCACTTACAAGACTTTGACCATCACCTACATTCTGAAATATAAACCTTCAGCCCCATCCTCTCATCTATACACTAATATCAGATTTCCAACTGAGTTCAGATCTCCCATGAGAGGCCGTATGTTAGAGTAGAGACAGAGCCTGGCTCAGAGCTAACCAATCAATCAGAAAATATTTATTAAGCATTTAATTTGTGCCAAGCTCTGTGATAGGCTCAGGGGAGATCGACAATAACATGAATCACTACTCAAAAGATGCTTACGGGAAGAATTGGATTCAAGTCTGATCCTGCCTCTGATACATAGCGGTTACCCTGGCAAGGGGTGGGGAACCTGTGACCTTGAGGTCACATGTGGCTGTCTAGGTCTTTGGGTACAGTCTTTTGACTGAATGCAAACTTCAGTTGGCATTCAGTTCTATAAAACTTGCCCATGTGCCTGGGCAAAATGCTTAATCTTCCAGTTCCTCTGGCAGCTCTTTAGTCCCAGATTGTTGGAACTAAATTCCTGAGACACTGGGCTAATCCAATGCCCCTCCCCCACTTAGAGGCAGCTAGGCAGGGCAGAGTACCTGGAGTCAGGAAGCCCTGCATTCAAAGGCAGCCTCTAGACCCAGGAAGGTCATGTCATCTCTGCCTACATGAGTTTTCTCATCTTCATCAAGGAGATGATGATAACACCTACATTCCAGTGTTGTTATAACAATCAAATGAGATGAACATTTGCAAATCTCTTCACAATCCTTAAAGTGTCCTATAAATGCTAGCTATTGGCAGATAAAGGTAGTGAAGTAAAGGCAGTTAAGTGACATGACCACAGGGTTAACTGACCCCAGCCTCTCGCAGTAATCACCAACATTTAGTAGCCAGAACTATAGTTGCCAACTCTTCTCTCCCCAAATACAGTACTTTTTCTTCAATATGAAGAGGACCTTAAATTTCCTTTCCTAACTGTCAATGGCTTCCATAATCTTAAAATGCCATACCTACATAACCTTATTTACCACTCTCCCCACTATTACACCCAGGATTTGTTTCCTTCTCCTCTTCCTTAAGCCTCAGAATCAAGGTTGGTAAGGAGAGATGTCCCAGAGGAGAAGCAACTGAATGCTGTACAGGGAAGGGAGCTGGCTGAGTATGAAGGGGGCATGAGACACAGAAGTGGCCATCATCAAAAAGGCATCACCCAAGGACAGAAAACAGAACTAAGAATGAAAGGGAATTAGCAGCAAGAATCAACTATCTGGATGAGTTAAAGAACTAATGACAGTAAAAAAAAAAACAAGGCAAAGAGTAGACTGGCAAGATATTGATATATGCTATGATAGCTCTTTTGAGTTGACTGTCCATGTATTAATCAATGTCGGCTCTTTTTTTCTTTTTTTTTTAATTTTAATTTATTTTCTTGGTTACATCATTCATTTCCACAAGGTTTTGAGTTACAAATTTTCTCCCCTTCTTGCCCCTACCCCCCAGCCCAGAACATTGATCCCACTGTAAGGCCCCTTCCACAATCTGTTCCCTTTTATGTCCTCCTCCAACACCCCTCTAGCTTTCTAGCAGGGCAGGGAGGCCCCCCATCCCTGTGTGTATTATTTCCCAGTTGCATTTGGTTGCATAGCTTTAAATTCTAGATTCTTTGCAATTCCTCCCCTGTCACCCACTCCCACTGGGAGGAGCAGTAATTCAATACAGGCTGTACATGTGTAATTACACATGACATCTCCATGGTGGGCAAATTGTGAGAGGCTGATTATATGTCCCTCCTTCCTATCCTGCACCCCCCCTTGTTTTGTTCTCTACCCTGTCCCTGTCCCTTTACTGAGATGTGTGCTTCCCGCAACCCTCCCCC
>JAQQSW010011730.1:0-12688 GCA_028646575.1 Pseudocheirus occidentalis | reverse complement strand
AGTCCTCAGGGATGAACAGTTCCCAGGTCCTTGTCCAGTCCTCAAGGCAATCCCCAGCACACACTGAAGTTCACAAGGTTCAGCACACCTCAAACCCTTCAGGACTTCTCTTGCCTGGAACTCAAGGATCAGCCAGGCCACCAACAAACAAAGTCCCATCTTCAGTCAGCCACTCAGGAACCAAATCCAAGATCTGTCCTGTCTCTGTAATTCTCCTGCTTATAAACACTGGCCTTCTCCCAAGTCATCATGGTTCAGTGGAGTGTCTCAGCCAATGGCATTCTTCCACGTCAACAGGGAAATTCACACCTTTTCACCAATGGACAGAGTTCTATACAATCCTAGGTGGCCATGAGGCTGTTGATCCTCCCACTCCCCATCTAGGTTGAGGCTGGGGTCTTAGGCAAGAGAAGAGGGAGCCAAGCTAGTCTCTCTCTTCTCCTCTGCCACCAGAGGCACCAAAAAAAAAAAAGAACTTCTCACTAGCTGTAATTCTGCTAGAGCTCCACCTTCTTATGTTTTACTGAAAGCTAACAAGGGGCAGATAGGTGGTGCAGTGAATAGAGCACCAGTCCTGGAGTCAGGAAGACCTGAGTTCAAATCCGGTCTCAGACACTTAACACCTGCTAGCCATGTGATCTTGGGCAAGTCACTTAACCACAATTGCCGTACTTCCCCCCCTCCAAAAAAACAAAAAATAACAACAACAAAAAAACTAACAAGAAGCAGTTTCCCCACTGTCCCAAAGCAATCTCAGTAGCATCCCTCTTACTCTGTTCTACAGGAGCTACTTTTGCAAGGAGACCAGGTGATTCAGTACCCTTGTACTGACAGAAGTCATAGGCAGAAATGTGCAGTACTTCAGAACTAATGTCCTATGGAACACAACCTACAACATACATGTTGATTAAAGAGAATATCTATGCACACCCATATATACACACATGTGCACATACACATATCTACACATGGGTATATATACTTGTTATATATAACAAAATATGCTACATATTACCGCTGTTATTGTTTCATCATTATTCATTCGCGTCTGATTCTTCGTGACCCCTTTGGGATTTTCTTAGCAAAGATACTGGAGTGGTATGCCATTTCCTTCTCCAGTTCATTTTACAGATGAGGAAACTGAGGCAAACAGGGTAAGTGAACTTGCCCTGGGTCCCACAGCTAAGAAGTGTCAGAGGTAGGATTTAAACTCAGGAAGATGGATCTTCCTAACTCCAGACCCAGCACTCTTTACACCACACCACCTAGCTACCATGATACATGTTATATATAACTATATGCTTATGTATACATACATTTGTACACAGTTAATAAAAGAATTTTGTTTGGCTATGCATATTTATTACAGGAAATTTGCCTTTATTCAATAGATTGGGAGAGAAAAAAACAGATGTCTGCTAAAAAAAATTAAAAGGTTTGGGTGCTACAGATATGGAATGCTTCGTGCACTTTCATATGAGATTATGATACTGTGAGTCTTGCTTAACTGTTTTCTTTTGTTACAGGAGAAGCCTTACAGTGTGAGGGTTACCTGGAAATGTTTGTAATGTAAAAACAAAATACATAAATGAGCCAATAACATTTTCAAAATAAAAGTTAGTATAACCACAAGGATTTCCTGCACAAAAATGGGAACCAAAAACACCCCCTCAATTTTGTTAGAAGAACTAAGAAACCAGATGTGGGGATGGGAAAACAATTGATCTAGGGCTCTGAGCCAGAAAAACAAAGACAGAAGGGAATATTATGATCATTTGGGAAAGACCTCCAGAAGTGACATTTGTACCTGGATAAAGGAAGATTAACCCTTAGAAAATTAGGAGGTTATCAAAAGGAATATACTTCTGATATTGGGGTGTGGGTAATAAAAATATGTATAATTTCTATTCTTGTTGAAGGAGAGAAGGAAACCCAGAACGTCTATAAAAAAGAAAGGTCTGGTGATCTTCGATGAGGGATGTTAAGTAGCTTAGAGGCTATCTGTGTATTTCTTTTTTGAAGGTTGAGTGGGGTAGGGATGTGATGGTAGGAGACCATAATTATAAACTCGAGAAAGAGAAAAGAGTTTATGGGGCATCTGGTACAACGTTTTCATTTTCAGATGAGGAAGGTAAGGTAATATAGCTTTTTCAGAGTCACACAGGTAGTAATGATTTCAACCAGATTTGAACTTAGGTTTCTAATTTAGCCTTCTTCTGATTATAGCATGTTTCCTCCTTCGATCACTATTGGAATAGGGAATATCAAGGCAAACAGCAAATGTCCTTTTCCATGGGACCTGTATAAAAAGTTCTGACTATTAACATTTATTGAGTTCATATCAGAATAATCAGAGACTACTGCATTGTTGAGATGTCTTATCTTTCCCTCTGACTTTGAGATAACCCTTAACCTAAAAACAGAAAGAAGGAAGGAAGAAAGGAAAAAAGGAAGAGAGGGAGAAAGGAATGGAGGCAGGAAAAGAAAGAAGGAAGGGAGGTGGGAAGAAAGGAAGAAAGTTGATCAAACATCTGGTTTATCCCTTTTCCTTCAGGCCCAATAAAGCCTGTCTACACAGATCAATTTCTATTACTGAATCCCAAAATCGTAAGAGTTCAAAGAAGCTTCGGAGGTCATCAAGTCCAAACCCTATCCAAACGATATTCCTGAAACAACTCTGCTTCTCAAAGAGAAAAAAAAAATAAGAAGTTTATTTCTTAATTATAAAAAATACTTATTTAAAATACCTGTTAGTATATTTATAATTTTTTCCACAGCACTAAAATAAATAAAATAAAATAAAAACTATTACAGAAATATTAAATTAAGATCACAGGCTCTGGTAAACACACTGAACACAAATTTTAAGCCCTTTAATTGCATTCTCTTTCTTCTTTTCCACAGTGTCATGTTTCTGGCTAGAGTTTATCTCCTGACTATCGTACACACTTTTCAGTATCTCTTCCTGTCTGAAAAATCTTAATTCCCCAAGATCCTAACTCTTTGTTTTTCCTTTCTTTCTAATTAAGCCTCACAAACTCTTGGGGGTTACAGAGAGCTCACTCTTTCCTGCTTACCATCACTCTCTTCATTCCTGTTAAGTCTCTCTGTGCACAGAAGATTCCTCTTACTTTGATTATAGAAATCTTTGGCAACAGAAAAAAGGAAGACTTTCAATATTCTTACATGGGACAATAAAGCCTGACTCATCACTCTTAATTTCCAAAGCCTTCACTTTATTTAAGCATTCTAAGTTTCTTTTCTAATGATTTTTTAAAATTTTCTTCTTACTTCACTCTGCACATCCATCCCCAATTCTCCTACCTGTGTCTAAGAATTCCGCCAAGAAGTGCTACTGTTCAAAGTCAGCAAGCTGAGAATGGCTCTAAAACCTACACTTGGCTAGTAACAATTTATTCCTCACATAGTGGCCATATGTGTCTTAGATACCCTGCTCCAAAACTCTATTAGTATATTCAAATCTTTCTTATATTACTTTCCTTCCTTAATCATTTGGCTGTGAATAATTTATATCCTTCAATTTATCTTCCTTCCCTCTTTTATTTATGCCCAGAATTGTTCTATTTAACTCTAGATCGTCTGAGAAATATCATGAGTTTAGGAAATACTGATTACAAGTTGTAGCACATCAGACATTTCTGTGGAATAGTGTTATCTGACTACTTGTCTGATTACAAGTGAACTTCTATGGGGTGGCTAGCTGGTGCAGTGAATAGAGTACTGTCCCTGGAGTCAGGAAGCCCTGGAGTCAGGAGGACCTGAGTTCAAATCCGGTTTCAGACACCTGACACGCTAGCCGTGTGACTTTGGGCAAGTCATTTAACCCCAATTGCCCTCCAAAAAAAAAAGCAAGAAAAAAAAAAGAAAACCAAGTGAAATTCTACAGCTCTGTTTTTTAGTTTGACCAATAAGTTTCTAACTTAGTTACTACTGTGGATATTAATCCTGTACCTTGTTTTATCCTTCTGAAAAATTGGGATAATATGAGCCTTGCAAGTAGGCAGGGGCTGGTTAAAGCCTCAAATTCCTTCCCTAAGTCTTTCTACATGGTCTAATAAAATTCCACTATTTAGTATTTATTCCTTTAGGTCACAGTAAGTTTCATTTTTCATTTCATCCCTCCTTCCTTTCTTCTTTACATGTGTGTGTGTGTGTGTGTGCAGGCGCTCCTTCCTTCTTTCCTTGCTAGACTGGGCCTCCCTCATCTAGAAGTGCAACAACTACTCACAGCCCAATCTCACCACTGGTTGATATGGGAACTTTGATCTGGGTCCATTTGCAAGTTGGGCCAAATCCCCATTCCTTTGGCTGCCTGCCTGATGCCCCCACTGAACCTTCTCTGGGGTCTCAGCATATTGATTCTGGGCTCAGTGAGGACACCTGATCAGCCTAGGCCACTGCAACTCAGAATTAGGCCACCAAGTCAGGTTCGTAGGGAGTTTCTTATCAAAACACAAATGCCAGAACACAGACTGAGATTTCAGAGAGAAGCTAGGAATCTGCCTGAGCTCTCCCCAGTTTCCTTCAGAAACATTGAATCCTGTCGACCTGCCCGGCCAACTTCAGCTGGAAATTGTTTCATTCTGTCATTTTACGGGTTCTGTTTTCTAAAATTTGTTCAGAGTCAGTTTTTACAGGTGTTGGAGATAACTGGGGATGAGCTCAAGTTAGTTCCTGTTTTTACTTTGCCATCTTGGCTTCATCCCTTCAAAAACCTTAAATCAAGCCTCTGACCTGATTCTGGAGAGACAGAACCCACAAAAAAGACAGAGTAAAACAATTTTCCAGCTTAAGATAATTTAGAAGAACTTCAGGAAAGGTCTGTCTCACTTGGGTGAAAGGGGAGTGCAGTCCAGCCCAGATGATGTCCAGGAAAGACAGCAGGAAGTTCATAGCACAGCACAGATCTGCAACTGAGGACCCTCTGCCTTACTGAGCAGGATAGTGGCACAGAAGACCAGCTGTGAGGCCTTCAGCTTCAGTGCAGAAGGCTAGTTGGCAGCCCTGGAAACCAGGCAACAACAGGCATAAGTAATTAAGCTGTGCTACCCCAGTGCAGTAAGCAAGCCACCAACCAGCATCTGAGGTCCCAGTGCACAAAGCCAGCAACCAGGCCCCTGACTCTCAGGCACAAAAAGCTTGGAACATTGTCTCCAGTGCCCCAGGAGGAGAGCTCATTTTTAAAAGCCATGGAATAGGGGGAAAAATTAGCAAGAAGCAAAATACAAATGCCCCTGGAAGAGATAACACCTTATGGCCAAGTTGACCAACATCTCAGCAAAAGTGAGTTGATAGCTAACGGGAATGCCCTAAAAGAATGGGACTCAAAAGCTGTGTGTCAAGAAGAGGAGGAAAAAATGTCTAAAAGTCAGGAAGATTTCAGAAAGCAGAGGTGAGAGAAGACACCCAAATTCTATCTAATCCAAAATTCTTCCAAGGAGTAAGTCCTGGGAACAAGGCCTTTCACCTCCAAGTGACGCAGTCATCACCACAGGAGTGCATCTGTTAGCACTGCTCTTTCAGGGAAGTTCTAGTTAGAGCTTTACCACTCTCAGTTACTTGCACTTTGTGTTACTCGCTGCTGTTTCTGAGGCCTTTTTTCAGAGGTGCCATGAGATAAAACAAAAATTCTTATTTCAGCAATTTCCTGAGTGATTAATATTCCATTGAAAAGTTGTGTAGCTATGGGAATAGGTCTGATCAGTCCGTGTCCTCTTCCTTTGGGTTAAGGGCTCCTATGCTACACAAGTTCCTGTATTCTTACAACTAAGATATAAAGGCTTGGTTCCCTTATGGTCATTGAAAGTTTTATCCAAGACTTTTCTCCCACTGTCTGGGATATTAACCACACTGCCTTGGCCATATTCCAGTCTGGATAATTACATTGGGTCTAGCAAACTTCACCCTCTAGCTCCAACTAAATAAAGTATTTCAGTGGACTTACTGCCATAACCTTTGTTATGCTGCTGAGGGTTATTAAATAGCTATTTTATACTTTAGATGGCTGTGTTTGGGAGAGATCAATATCCTTCTATAGCTGTTTCTACAATGGCAGAAAGGAAGTATATTCTAAAATATTATTAGCTAGCTAGAGCTGCTGTTTTCTCCCCAAAATTAACTGAGACAAAAAAAAGAGACACAATGAACTTTTCAGTTGTCCTAATGATTATTTAAATTATTTACACAGATAAAAAGTAGCATAGTATTTTCCTATTTTCCCTTTTGGAAACATAATACATATGCATAAGTATATATATACATATATATATAATATGTATATATCTGTATGTATATTTGTGTATATAGGTGTGTAATATACACACATACATATATATATACACATAAAATGTTTTATGTGTGTGCATGTGAATATATAGACAAACAGAGACAGGGACTACACATTAGAGTGGTAGAAAATTTGGCTATAGAATAATTCAATTTAATCCTTCCTTTGTACTTCCAGCTAAGTAATTTGTAATTCCAGCTTTGTAATTCCAACTAAGTAGCACAAAGGGTAGAATCCCAGACCAGAAGTCAAGAAGGCCTGAGTTCAAATCCTACTAGACATTTTATAGCAATGTGACTCTTGGCAAGCCATTTAACCCCATTAAAGTAGAAATGATAATAAGAAGAAGAACAGCTACTTTTCTCAAGACTGCTGTAAGGATCAAATGAAATCATATTTGTGCTTTATAAATCTTTAGGGCATGACATAAGTGCTAGTTATTTATTTTTATTTATTCCTTATATCCAGCATTATTTTCTTATGTCCCTCCAAGCAAATACTATCCTTGAAATAAAAAGACAGATCATAGGCCTTAACTCATAGCTATGTGGGTACAAAATTAAGAAGAGTGGGAATGTGTCCCTCTTAGGTGGTATGAAGGTTAAAAGATTTGATAATCCTGTTTTCTTTTCTTTTTTATTCAAGCAACCATAACTGTGTGGGTGAGGGTTTATAGACTACAAAATCAGAAGCTGACTTGTGGGATTTAAAACATAACTCTATCATACTTTAAAAGTCACTAGGGTCTCTCTTTACTTTCTCTGAAAATGATGGGGTTTTCCTTTTGTGTGTGTGACAATTTTTTTTTCCATCCTTTGATTTAATGAGAGGAGAATATGACTGATCAGTAACTGCTCTGAGATTTGTCATCTTGGAGCACTGCTAGGGACACAGACAGTTTAAGAGACTTGTCCAGGATCACCGGCATCAGAGGTGGAATTTGAACTCTCTTCTTCCTGAGGCCAGTCCTCCTTCCACTCTGCTGAACTCTATATAGCTTCCTTATATGCAAATGCCAATCCACTGATTATTATCCAAGGGAAACAAACCATGAGAGGAGTGAAGTCAAAATGTGTGTCCACTAAAGAAGGAAAAAAGCAAACACTTCCCCAAGACAAACTATAACTAGTTCGGGAATAAAAAGGTTTCTCCCCCCACCCCCAAAAAAAGCTGTAAAATTGGCCTGAAATCTGCTAAATTTTCTCCTTGAAGATCCTTCTAGCTAGAACAAGTTAATAGCAGGCTTCTAAAACTAGGTTAAACATGCTGTAAATCAATTTGTCCACCCCTACAAAGCAGCAGAGAGTGCAGGCTTTGCAGGTGAAAACAGTTCGAATGATAAGCAATATGGTCCACTGCTACATTATTTCTCTAACCATTCTTCTATAAAATTTTTTATAGAATGTAAGAGTAGTGGCATTAGAGAGTGAAGCCTACCTTTAGTTTAAATAATAAATAGTGGAATACTGGTTCTTTTAAATAGTTCCAAGGAATCACTTAGGTTAATCTATTTCCAAAGTTAAAGGCTTAATAATGTATATGTAGTAGAGTGAAAGAAGCTATGGATTTGAAGTCAGAAGACCTCTGCTGAAAGACCTCTGTTGGAATCCTAGATCTGCCACTTAGAGTCTGTGTGACTCTCTGGGCCTGTTTCCCTTTTTGTTGAGAAAGAGACATTACAGAATGTCTAAGATCCCCATCCAACCCAAAACCTGATGACCCACAAGTGGTCTGCTGCCCAGATGATCACAGAATGTGGTAATTTATATGAAGCACTTTCTATCATCTCTTTTAAGCCTTACAGCAGCCCAGTGAGACAAGTACTGAAGGGTGTTATTATCCCCAGTTTATAGATGAAGAAACAGAGGCTTTGAGAGGTTAAGTCTCTTGCCAAAGATAGATTCTTTATCATGAGATTTTTGAGAAATCACATAAGCTATTAGCACCTGTAAAAGTGCTCGCTTTCTTTTAACTTTACATAAGAAAAAAAACTTTCAGAAGACAACTTTGGCAAAGAGAACAAAAAACAGAACAAACACCATCAAAAGGGAAAACCGGAGATCTACAACTCAGAGAATCCTTAGAGACAACCCCTCGATTTTATAAATATGGAAATTAGGACCCAACTGGACTGTCCAAGATCACACAAATAAGGAATGACAAAGGTGAGACTCGAACCCAGATCCTCTGACTTCAAATTTGATGTGCTTGCTATCATACCATGTGACCTTCACATACTGTATTGGATAAAAATCTCAGTTAATTATATGAATAGTATTTCTTCTATATCTCATAATAGGAAGAATTAAACAAGTGTGGTTTAAGTTAATATTCTTAGAGCTCTTGCTGCCATTCATAGATGATAAGTACAAATCTCCTCCTTATCACAGTTAGCATCTACACCCAAAATGATAGGTGCTAAAGATTGTAAAAAGCTGTAAATATTTATAAAAACGAAGAGGAAGTTTCACAGCCTACTGGATAATAACATTTCAGTAAAATTTTTGGAAATTGGAAGTAAAAACACAGTACACATTTAAGACTAAAATCCATCTCAATGCCAAAAACTGAGTTTCATTTCATAGCTAAATAGATGAAGCATTTATTAAGTGCTTACTACATGCTAGGTGCAGTGCCAAGCACTGGGAATAGAAACATATACCAGCAAGATACAGCACTTGACTTCAAGGAGTTTACATTCTAAGGAAGACTATACAAAGTTCATGATGATAATCTAATTCTGATTGCCAGAAAACTTGAGGCAGGAGTTTAAGTAAATGAGAAACAGAAACTTGATGGTCAGATGAATGTGGGTTCTCTGCTTTGACTTGAATTCAGCAAAGGAGAAAGTCTATCCTATGCATAGCAACTCCCACATAGTAGAAAACTAGGAAGTCCACCACCAAATTAGCTAAATGAATCTCTGACAAGTCTGCAAACCACGGGAGGACTCAGTTTCCACATCCGTTAAGTGGAAGGGAATCATCTAAAGGTCCATTTTAAATTTAACTTGACATAATTCTAGGATTAATGAAGGATAAGGCAGGTTCTCATAAGGGTCCAGGAACACTGGCTATAATGTAAAATCTGTGTTTGTACCGTATTAATATTACAAATGATGGGATGAAAGGGTTATCATCAATTCTGCTTCTTGTTTTGAGTTTGTAACGGGCCTGTCTTGTAAACAAGGGGAATAAGAAAGATTCCATTCATTAACATATAACAATATCATTCCAGTTAGAATTCCTTAAACTCTTCCTTTAGGAAGTGAGGAAAACAGAACCCATTTGACTCTAGACAAATTACTTGGTAAATTTGCCTCATTTGGAGGGTTTCAATACTTAAGCTACAGTATGACTATCATGATGTAGAAGCAGCTGCCACCGTTTTGTTTTCTGTTCACAGTAGGTGGTTGCCTGGCAACAAAATACTATTGTCTGATTCTATGATCTATTGCCCGGTTCCATTAGTGATAACGGGTTTTTTTTTTGTTTTTTTTGTTTTTTTTTTTTACAATTTAACACAGGATCACCTTTTGGACACTCAGAAATGAGAGTGGGAAAAAATTCCCCAGATGCCTATTATCTATGAGTGACTATCCCAAAATATCAAGCATATATGTATACAAGGGTGTGTATGTGTAGATATGCTTATGTGTAAATTAATATACATATCCTTGTCAAACCCATCTAAAGTTCATGAGCCTAGAATAAGAATTTAAATTCCATGGAAAACTCAGCATGAACATAAATTCACTAGACATACAAAGGCACACTACAGATTATTTTCTCAATAACAGTGATCATTTCCAAGTTGTCAAGCACATTCAGTCATATCCCTTGGAAATAGTTCTGGAGTTAGAAAAGAAACAGTCCTGTCTCCTTAAATAAAAATAATAAAAAATGGAAAAAGCTTCTATTATCTAGAGTCAGCTAACAAATTTAATGTTGTTTTATATAACATTACATATGCTCCCGCTGTGAATACAGATTATGATTCAAATTGAAAAAAAATTTGCTACTCTTCATATACAAGAATCTTACGATTTATTCATTTTTTTAAAAAATAATTGAATTGTTCTCCCTGGAATAGCCTCCTATGATCCTTACTTTGTTTTTATATGGGTCCCTAGGGAATAACAGTCATGGTATGTTACTCTTGCATATTTCACCAGATTACAAATAGCACAGTGCACTCAATATAAAATTGTCAACATTAACTTATATCACTTGCGGTTTGTTGTGCATTGACAAGGCGTCTAAAGATTAGAATTACAATATTCTCAGATGCAGATACACAGCACAGAGGCTGATTAAGTTAGCATCAAAACACCTTCAAGGAATTAAAGCTTAATAGTTCTCTATAATCATGCTGAAAATTATGAAATCAGTATCATTTATATGTATATGTTGCAAACATCTTTTTCCCCCTAGGGTTTCATAGTCTTTATTAGTCTCTTTATAAATTTTTGCAACGTTTTGTATAAATTTCACTTGTTACTTTTATATCATTTTCTAAATCACTGTAACTTTTATTACTAGGAATTACATAAAAGGGACTTTGGGGATTCAGTTTTCTTAGTCTCATACTTCACTTTTTGTCACCATTCAGAAATGTACATAGGACAAGAAATCACAGTAAATAATTTCCAGAACCTGAGAACTTTACAATATGAGAGTAGTTTCCGTTTAAAAAATAATAAATTCTATCATGGGAAAGAAGTAAAAATAAAAGGGAAAACTGAACTTAATATTTCTCAAGGCCACTACAATACCTTTAATTCACAAAGTCACTGACACTGTCTTCTTCACCTATAATACTTCAGGAATGACTTCCCTAATTTTTTTTTCTCTTCTACTCCACCCAACAAGATTGATTCAATCCCTCTTAGCTTCCTATGTTCCACAACGTACTCTTGGAGATGAGGAGAGACTATCACCAGGGCACATAAATACATCTCCAATTCCTTTTTTTCCACCCTCTTCAAAATCCTGGGACATTCCCTTTGTTATTCTCTTTTCGAAATTATCATACTAACCATCCCAGGTCTGTAGTCCTCACACCAGTTTGATACTCAGGTCCCTCTCCCACCATTCACCCACTGGTTCGTCTATCCTTGTTTCAAGAAGCTGTCTCCTGTTGTAAAAATAATAACTAGGAAATGCAACCCAACTGTTTACATATTTCACCGGGGTAAAGGAAGGGGGGGGGATGGGGGGGGGAGTGAGAGTATTCAGCAAGGAGGTAAAGAGACTGGAGAAAAGAAAATGTAGGGTATGGGAATGAGACAGAACTGGGCCGGGGCAAGTTCCCCCACCCAGTGACACCCCCCCCCCTCCATTTCCCCATGTGCGCTCCTGTCAAAGACAACCACAACACTTCACAGCCACCACCACCCCCACACACTGGGAAGGGGAGGGTTTGCGCCTTCAGCCAATCAGGAAGCGGGAGCCCCGGGAGTCCGACCTATGGGGTGGTGGTGGCAGTGTAGGGGGGGAGGATGGAGAGGTGGTCCGGGAGGGACCCGGGCCGTAGGAGGCGTGCACGTGTTGTCCGGAGAGGTGGCTCAGTGGCTGCCCAGGTGCCCGCCCTGAGCCCTGGGCGCGGTGCTGCCCCCGGCCAGCCCAATACCTCCCCGGGCCGCGGGCTCTGAAGGTGCAGCGCACCCGTCAGAAGGGACGGGACGGGAACCGGGAGCGCAGTCCAAGGGGCCTAGAGATCCTAGGCGGGAGCCGGGAGGGGGCATTGGTGTCTAACAATACAAGCTCTCCTCCAGCTAATGCCCAGGAAACTTTCTCCACCAGCCGGCCGCTGGAAGCGAGACCTCCGCGCCCTAAAGGAAACTGGCCAGGGGAGAGGGCGGGATCCCCGAGAGGGAGGGACGGCTGGGGGCGGCGGGGCAGCCGCGGGGTCCCGAGCGCAGCGGGAAGGAAGCGAGCAGCGCCCGCCCCGGACGCAAAGAAGCTCCCCCAGCCTTGAGCAGCTGTTGGGAAGGGCTGGCAAAAGTGAAAGGGATGGGGGGGGCTCTTGGGGAACCCAGAAACCCCCTCCCCTCCTCTGCCCGCTCGTCCACCCCCGGCCTCAAACCACCACCACCCCTACCCCAACACCTTCTCTCGCCAGCCTCTGAATCCGTGCCCCGGAGCTGAGGATGGACTCGGGTGGGGGGAATCCTGCCTGGTAGATGCTGCGGACCTGGGAGCTCCCTACCTGCGGCCGCCGGGCGGGGGCACGGAGGCGGTCCTCCCGGTGCGGGGCGGCGCGGCTGCTCCGCTTCGCCTTCCCTCCGGGTCTGTCCCCTCCTTGTCCCGGGCAGAGAGAAGCGAGCCTAGCCCGAGGCTGCCTCCGCCGCCGCTGCTGCTCCAGGGGCCGCTGTCGCTG
>JAQQSW010011729.1:0-12689 GCA_028646575.1 Pseudocheirus occidentalis | reverse complement strand
GGGGGAGGGGCCCTTCAGGTTCACCCACCACTCCCACCCCCACCCTCGAGAAAATCCCCCATTGGAGGCACAAACCCCGGCCCCGCCTAGCTACGGGTGGAGCGGAACGAGAGAGATGTAGGGGCCAATAGAACCGCAGAGGGGCGGGGTCTGAGAAGTGCGCGTGCGCAGCCCCTCCCTCAGACGCTACTAGGGCGTCCTCCCTCCCCGGGAGGTTCCGACACCGGGCGCCGGACGTCCCGCTCCACCTGCGCGCTCCCGTCACCGCTGGGTCCCTGGGCCCTGACTCCCACTCACCCGGGCCTAGGACGCGAGCTGGAATCCCAGCAGCGGCGGCTCAGGAAGGAACCGAGACGGTCGCGAGAGCGCGCTTCCAGGACGCGGCAAGAGGTCGGAACCGGAAATTACGTCACGCGCACTGCCTTCCTTCGGGCCCCGACCGAGGAAGTGTTGGCGTCGCGCGAAAAGGCTTCTGGGAAATGTAGTCCGTATGCCGCGCACGGAGGAAGGAGGGGCTCAAACGAGCACGAGCCCGACTCCGAGCCTTGCAGCTCCTGAGCCTCAGCGGAGCCTTGCTGTGCGCGTGGGAAGAATGGGCAGGCAGAGCAGAGGAAGCCGACCTGGAGACTAGGGGGCTTTGAGCCCTCAAGAACGGAATGAGCACCTCCTGTGTGTCCGGCTCGAGGAGCTCCCATTCTAACGGGGAGGAGAAAGCACAGGAAAATAGCAAGGCAGCAATCATCAGAGGGGAGGGACTGGCGGGGAGGGACCTGAGGGAAGGTGGGAAGCAGAGATGACGAGCATGGGGTACGGCCCGGCAAAGGCCTGGCATCTGGAGCAGCCAGGACGATGTGTCAGGTCTTAAGTGATGAGACTGGAACTCTGGGCGGGTTGTGAAGGGCCTTGAACACCGAGCAGTTTTATGTTTGGTCCTTTATTCTCTGGGGCAGTGATGGGGGCGTGTAGTGCAGGGGGAGGGGGACGGACCCGCTCCCCACAGAGCTGTCTGGGTAAAGCCATTGTCCTTGCGCACCACACCACGTTTCCCTGGCTGAAACACAAGAACAATAACAGCCCCTCCCCACCAGGGTCCGGGTGAGGACGAGGTCCCCCTGCCGTACCTGGGCATAGGAGTGCGCCAACTTCCTAGACTCCATAGGAGTTGTCGCTGGGGCTATTTTTGGAAAGAATTAGACTCGAGTAAGTCAGTAAAGTGTTGGGCGCGGTGCCAGAGCCATAGTAGGCACTTACATCCGCCCCCCCTTCAGGGGCTGGCACCAGTGCCGATGATCCATTTCGCTGCTGCAGGGCCCTGGTCAGCCAGTGGCTCATGTGTATGGAGTGCCCAGGTGTGCCCGACACTGTGCCAAGCTGGGGCTACAGAGAGAGGCGGGCCACTGTCTCTGCCCTCCGGCGCCTCTGCTTCTAACGGGGACCACAGAAAGGGTTGGAGGAAGGTCCACGGCGACAAGGAGAGCATCCCAGCCGGAAATGAAGAGCGCCCTGGGCACCGTCCTCAAATGGCGGTCCGGGAGGTGCTCGCTCCCTTGTGGCACACAGCTACCCTTCCCTGAGATGGCAGGAGGCCCCACCCAGCTGAAAGGGAAGGACGCCCAGCTTCTGCCCTGCGATGCCCCTGCCAGGAGCAGAGCCTGGGCACACGGGGCAGGGAGAGAGTAAAAAATAATCCAGCTGGTTGGTTTTTTTTTTAATATAATTTTAGACTCCAGGGCCACTAGAGTAAAGAAGCAAAAACGTGCCCTAAACTCGAACATTGGGGCTTAAATGCAGAGTTAGAAAGAAGCTGGAGCCTGTGGTGCGCAGAGTGGGGCACAAGAGTGGGTCAGTGTGCGCCAGCACACATTCCTTCCTGGGAATCCCGTGTGGGGAGGCTGCTCGTGTGGACAGCAGCCCAGCTGCTCTCAGCGTCCTTGGCGGTTTCTTCTCTGCTGGCTGGGCGCTGCTGGACCTGTCCTCTCCACTGCCTCCCCTCACCCCCCAGAAGGCCATGATGAAGTTGGGATGCATTTCTCTATAGCTGCAGATATAGACATACATACTTCCACGTAGACACACATGCATAGGCACATACTCTCCCAAACCGCTTTGTTTTCATGTATGTGCCTATCCCTCCTGTGCCTCTACCTCCTGTGACTAGCCTATCCCCCTCCAAAGATCCCTCCCCTATGCTCACCTTCCTCTAAAGACCCTTCTATGCCCCCTTCTACCTGTTCCCTCCCTTCTAAATATCCCTCCCTTGTCTTCTCCCCACCCCCATGCCTCTTCCATGTTATTCCTTCTGAGTTTAGAAGACTATGCTTTTCTGAATATATATGTATTGTTCCCCATGTAAGTAGGTTACCAGAACTACCAGCCATCCTTCCCCTTCTAATTCCTCTGTATAGATTCTTCCTTTGGCACCTCATTTGTATAAAATAAGGTCTCTTTTTAGCTGTTCCTAAATGGCTTTGATTTTTAAATTAATGTCATAATCAGGTTTTCCCCAGTCTCTTATAAACTACCCAATTATTGATAAGAATATTAGATATACATTTTACATATAAAATGGAAATAGTCTCGACCCAAAACCTAGCCATGTGACCTTGGGCAAGTCACTTAACCCCAATTGCCCTCCAAAAATTCAAAAAAAAAAATCACACACACACAAAAGGGAAACAATCTGTCCTTAATCCCTTATAATCAGTTTTTGGTATGTGCCCAATATTTCTCTTGGTTCTTGTAGATTGAGCCTTCTATTAAGTTCAGGATTTTTATTTTTTTACAAAGTTTTGAAAGTCTGAGAGTTTATCATATGCGTACTTTTTTCATTCAGGATAAAACTTAACTTGGCAGGGTATGATATTTCTGGGCATAGCCCCAGTTCTTTTTAATCTTGATGGTTTTAATAGTTCTTCCTTGAACAGGGGATTTCAGAACTTGACTATGACATTCCTATGAATTTTCCTCATAGGATCTCTTTTAACTGGCGATCAAAGGATTTTTTTTCTATTTCTATTCCCCCCCCCCCTTGTTCTAATGCTTCAGGACAATTTTCTCAGATTAGTTCTTGTATTATTGTATCAGGATTCTTTTCTTGATTGTGACTTCCAGTTAGTCTGATTATTTTTATATTTTCTCTTCCTGATCTATTCTCCTAGTCTGTTGTTTGTCTTATAAGATATTTCACTTTCTCTTCTATTTTTTATTATTCATATTTTGTTTAATCATTTCCTGATGTCTTATAATTTCACTGACTTCACTTTGCCCAATTCTCCTTTTCAAGATGTCATTTTCTTCCTTAGCATTCTGGATCTCTTGTTCTAATTGGTTGACTTTCCTTTCATCCTCTTCCTGTTTTTCTTAGATTATTCTTATTTTCTTTTTTAGTTTTTCCTCTGTCTCTGTCATTTGATTTTTAAAGTGTTTTGTAAGATCTTGTATGAATTCTTTTTGGGCAGGTGACCGCTTGATGTTACCCTTTGGGGGTTTCTTTACTGCAGTATTCTCCTCTGAAGATGAACCCTGGTCATCTCTGTTCCCAAAATAGTTTTCTGTGGTTGGATTCTTTCTCCTTTGCCTGTGCATTTTTGTGGTAGTATCTTAATTATTTGTAGCCACCTCTAGCCCTGAGGGATGGGGCCTCTTGCCCCAGATCTTCAGTTCTCCCCTCTTGTGTGGAAACAGAGCCAAACCTCCAACCTCCTGTAAGTGTCCGCAGCCAGGGGCTTTCTGCCCCATTGCTTCTGCACTCACCGGGCACCTCTTCACAGCACAGTTGGGTATGGCATTTCTGGTCAGCAGAGGTTCCTTCCATCTTCCCAGGCTCAGACACCCACCTCCCCTTACTGTCCTGGACATGAGTTCCTGGGGCTGGGGCTGGGGCTGGGGCTGAGGCAGCCTCTCAAACCAGCTAAACCCAGGACCCTAAGCTGCTTGTTTAGGAGTCTCACAGCTTTCAGTTAAAAGGGAACCTAGCCTAGAGGTGTTTAGTCTCCACAGGGACCAAACCTCATCCTGGGATTTTTCTCCCTGTCTTCTCAAATTGTCCCAGGAACACCCCAATTGTGCCCCTATTATTATTTATCTCCACCCACACTTTGTCCATCCTTAGGTGCTATTTTATCTCTTGTGGGTGAAAATCTTGAGAGCTTGAGATTTTCTGACCCACTTCACCATCTCCCCGGAATCCTCCACTTGGAACCCAGCATCTCTTCAAATGCCCAGAAGAAAACTAAAAGGCAGGGTGGCGTGGCTGGTTATCCTGCAGCCCTACTGGACTCAGCCTTCACTTTAAACCCTCAGCTCCCTTTGTGATGGACAGCCTTCTGTTCATCATATTTCAAAATTGTCATGTTTGTTGATGATTAAGTTCATAGGAAACATGAAAAACATTTTAAACAGTGATGAGGAACATGTAAGCATTTAGAATTAGCTGCCTTTGTGCCCACTTCACTCCTCATCCCCCGTCTCCGCTTGCCTAGAATCAGGTTTGAAGACCTGCAAGGGACAGAAATGGACCCAAGTGTAGTTGGTGCGGGATGGGGGTAGAACTTGGCACAGCTGAGTCCTGAGAGTGCCCTCATCCAGGTGAGCCAGCCAGGAGGAAGGTGAGTTGGGGGGCAGGCTGGGGTGGTGAGGGTTGCCAGAGAAACCCATGTGGCAAAGGCCTGGATGCCCCCAGCCCCCAGGGCTCAGGGCTTCTCTAGTTACCTCAAGTTCAAGAACCCAGAATCTGACCATGTGGATAAAAGAGAGGGATTGCTTGGATCATGATCTCACAGAATCTAGCCTTTACCTAGAGAAGGGCAATTTCCAGGGTCACTCCAGTCTTGGATGTAGGGTTGTGTAACCTGAACCCAAAAGCCCCTGGGTCTGGGTCTCTCTCCTCATTGGTGATCAGTTCCCTACACCTGCATAAGAGGTGATGGGGAGTGACTGAAAATTGGGAGAAGAGGAGAGATCTGGGGTCTTTTGCTGCTTAGGGGTCTTCTGAAACCCAGCTTTGGGAAGAGGTCCAACCATATGTAGAACTTCAATGGTGTCATTCTCAGGACACATCAGAGACTTTTGGGGAGCTTCTCTTGGGTGAAATCTGGGACTCTTGATTGAGCTGATTTAGGAGTCTCACAGCTTTCAGTTAAAAGGGAACCTAGCCTAGAGGTGTTTAGTCTCCACAGGGACCAAACCTCATCCTGGGATTTTTCTCCCTGTCTTCTCAAATTGTCCCAGGAACACCCCAATTGTGCCCCTATTATTATTTATCTCCACCCAAGCTCCTTCACTCTGTATTGTCTTAACTTTGTACACTTGTAAGTATGCCTTTTCTACTTTCTGCTTTACTATAGACTTGGACAAATGGACTTGTTTGCTGTGTGTGTATGCTATGGAATGGGCATTTTGTGGGAAGTCAAATTTTGAATGTAAAGTCTGAGGTCCTCGATTCCTGTGTCCCATAGACTATTTTGGTGCAGCGAGGTGATGTGACAGCTGGAGCACTGGGTCTGGGGTCAGGGAGCCTCCTCTTCCTGAGTTCAAATCTGGCCTCAGACACTCACTAGCTGGATGACCTTGGTCAAGTCACTTAACCCTGTTTGCCTGTTGCTTCATCTGTGAAATGAACTGGAGAAGGAAATGGCAAACCATCTTTGCCAAGAAAACACCAAATGGGGTCCTCTTTGAAAATGAAAGATCAACATCAGAACCTCAGAGGCAAATGGGGCAAAGGAAGGAAGTCAGTGACTCTGAACAGGTTTTTGAAAAGCTTCCAAAGCTAACCAAAAAGCCAATCCAATCCTTGTCATGTTCAGAATGCCTGACAGTTCGTGCTCAGGGCTTGGGCACAGCCCCAAGCTCAGCTCCTTTCTAGGAGGAATTCAGATACTTTGGGACCATGGGGGAGAGAGGACTCACTAGAGGCGGACAATTACTTAAGGTTATTTTCAGTCCCTTTAAGTACTTTCTGCATTGTTTATGGGCTTGAGTCATTTGTGTCTTTGCATTTTATGTGCCATGAAAGAAAGGCTGTCCTATGCCCAACGTCCATTTGTTATTCTGTGTGCTTGTTCAGGAGCTGGGGATGCTGCTACCCACATTTGTGAAAACCAGGACACAAGAATCTGATCCTGATCAAAGAAAGATCTAGAGCTCATGGTCAAATGAGATAGATGATCAGGGGAGAGGAGTTGGACAGGGGTTATTACAAAGGTATTTAAAGGATTTTGCACAAAACAATATAATTAAAACAAGAAGAAAAATTATGTGTGGGTGGGTGGATATTTATAGCAAGATATAAGGAACTGACTCAAATTTACAAGTTTAAGAGCCTTTTCCCAGGAGGTACAATGGTCAACAGATATAAATTGGTTGCTCAAAGTTAGATAGCCAAGCTATCAAAGGATGTAAGGGAGGGAAAACTCCAAACCACTAATAATTAGAGAAATGCAAATAAAGGTTCCCTCTCACATCCCTCAGGTAGAGAAGAGGGAAAATGAGAAACATTGGAAGTGTGAGAGACAAAGACGACCTTTGCCTAAATAAAATAAACAGATATCTCCAAGCAGAGGCAGGAAAGATTTATTCAATTATTTCTTCTTGCAGGGAGGGCAGTCTCACTACCAGAGGCAGTCTAGTAGGAGAGGCAAGTACAAAATGCAAAGCTTGGTTATATGCCCCAAAGACCACCCTTTCCCCCCCCCTCCCTTGTTCTGCCCTGTTTCCATTAATTAGGAACTGAGGTGCACAATCTTAACCACAAACATCTGCTGGCGATGCAGGTAAAATGTTGTAATGGCCAGGAATTAGATAGTTTGTGAAATTAGAAATTGGTGAGCTCAGTGTACCCAAATTGAACCAGAGATCAGCAGGTTCAGTAAACTTGGAGGGAAATCAATTACTAGAGATCAGTAGGAGCGGCTACATGACTAAGCCTGCATCCCCATGCCCAACCCCTTATTTAATCTGGCATCCATACCTAACTCTTCATTAATCAATATTTAGGTCATCACATTCTCCTGGTCCCCATTTCATACTTCCTTGATAACAAAGAATAGATAGATCCCTGTACCTGGAGGTCATCTAGTTATAGTTACAAATTAATTATAGAAAATAAATCGCTTGCACCTGGATACCAATTAGTTCTAGTTACAGATTATACCTGGATATTAATTAGTTTTAGTAACAGATTATGTTGTTAGAAACCCAATTAAGGTAGATGGTATATAAGACCCTGTACTTCTGTGTTACTTTGCTGTTCTCTATCTCCCTCTATATGGCTTATGAGACAGCCCAGCTGATAAATCAATTACTATTAAAGCTCCTTAAGCTTTTATTCGGACTCTGTGGTCACTTTGTTAAAACTTGCCATTTCAATGTCAGTAATATCAAAAAGCAGAAGGTACATGTCTAGCAGACATCTAAACAGACAAAATATGTCATCAGTATCAACTTAGATATGAAAGCAGAAGATAAATGTTCTAATAATATCAATATAATTGTGAAAGCAAAAAAATATTTCATGATTCATGGGGATTTTAGGACATGGTGACCTGCTGGGAATTCTGCAACAGGATTTCCAGTTTTGTATTGAAATGGGCAAGAACTAGTTAAGTAGAAATCTCAGTGAAATAGTCTGATATTCTGTAACATTAAAGAAATCAAATAAGCCCTGAATACCCAAGCCGAACCAGGGACTAGCAGACTCAGAAATCAGCAGGCCAAAACTGGGAATGAACCCAAGATAGAGCCAGTGCTAGACAGAAGAATGCACTCAAGTAATCCATCTTGTTGTTTTCTTTTTCCTATGTACCTGAAATTTATTCTCATGACAACCCCCTTATTCACAATTTTACTTAGCTCCTCAGCCATAATACTAAGGCAATTAAAGTTCCCAAGTCCAGCTCTTGATTGATCAACACTGAGGTAATTGCAAACCCCTGGTTCACATACCTCACTCCTCATTAATCGGTAAGGTGTATACACTCCCCTGACTATAAAGGGGAGTGTATCTCTGTGCCTGGTTTTCTTCCGTAATCAATTAATAATGGGACTACACGGTATAAAAAGGTTCTGCATGTTTGGATCAGACCTGCTCTCTCCTAATTGGCTAAGAGAGTCAGTCGCCATGGCTAAATTAATTTCTATTAAAGCTCCTTAAAACTTTTAATTGGATTCCGTGGTCACTCTGTTAAAACTCGATAAATTCTAGCTGGGTCATAACAGTATTTGTCCAGGTCAGATGGTGGTCAGTGAAACAAGTCTGCGACATTCAGGTCTATGGTTAAATTTGCAGGGTTACATATTAACTAAGCTTGGCAAAAACTTCAGCTTGTGACCAGGGAAGTAAGGAACGAATCCCAGGCTCCCAGCCCAGGCTGCTGAGTCTTTGGTGCTTTATGACAATTCTGTTCAGATTTCTGCAATGTTACCTGAGAAGTTTTCACTTTTATTCCATTCAGAAGGGATGTGAGAAAAACAGAGTATGTGCTTGGTTAGTGAAGTCCTTAACCAAGGTAAACCAGTTTGGAGAGCAATTTGGAACATGTCCAGAAAGTCAAGGAACTGTGCACAGTTGCATGTAAAGCCAGCATGGTTTAGCTGATGCAGAGGCCTGAAGGGAGCCAGAATCATTTATACAATGACAGCAGTATTGTCAAGATAACTGGAGAAGAGCTGTCAGTGCTGAAATCCCTAGGCTCTTGAATTGAATAATGCAGTGACTAACCATTGATTCCAAGAGGACTCCGGAGGAAGTCAGCTACCCGCTTCCTGACAGACGGCCTGCCTGAGAAGCAGGAGGTGTGATTGTAGACATGGCTGGTGGAAGTTAACGACGAATACCCGTTACTTCTCTACAATGGGAAGGGGTGAATGTGGGGAGAGAAAGGGAGCCTAGCAACAGGAAGGAGGGCAGGAAGGAAGGCGGAAGCCTTGAGGGGAGGTGAAAGCCATTTTTCCTAGGCAGGAGGTTACCCAGTTGGCTGAGGTCTAGCCTGTGGCATGAGAAACATTCCTGTTTTCTGAAGCCAAAAAGGGAGTGGATTTCCTAAAGTAATGTGACTTATCCGAGAAACATTCTCCTGCCTCAGGCTGGGCAGGCGGGGGAATTCCCCCTCGCTGTGAAACCTGTAGATGCAGTTTTATTGGTAATCTGACTTCGTTTACCTGGGGAATCTGTTTGGTTTCGTTTCCTGAGGAGATGTATGAGATTTTGGTTGTGTTTTTCCCCCTTGCGCGCCATTGAGGGAAGCAGGGGTGATGAGCGTCTTTTCTTTCATTTTTATAGCCTAAAAGGATGCAGTATGTGAATGGATGATTTTTTCCGTCACAGACACACATTTTGTCTTTAAAAGCCTCTTTGGAAACCTAATCTTTGTTCTTTTTTTAAATGCTGAATCTGGGCTTACGTCTAATAAAAGCTAGGTCAAAAACGGCTAAAGTCGTCTCTTGTTTTGGTCTCCCTGACCACCCCCCTCCCTTGTGGGTCAGGAAATAAGATGCAGAAGGAATCTGGACGTCGCCTACGAACTGTCCCAAAGCTCTCAGGAACGGAACTAAAGACGCGTCCGACGCTGACCTAAGCGGACGGTCACACGCCGCAACCGAGAGCGCTGGGGGCATCGGCAGGCGGGCTTCGGTCCTGATCTGTAAATCCCAGCCCCGGCCGCAGCACATGGGAAGGGGCGCTGCCTGTGGTGGTAGGGTAACTGCGAAGCTGGGCCCACAGTTTGGAGATGACTTGGCCGTGCTCGGGAGCTAGTCCCAAGCTGGCCGCAGAGCAGCGAGTCTGGTTCTCCAAACCCAACCCGGTAAAAAGGAAGATCAGCCTCCTGCCGGGGCCCCCGGGGCCCCAGGCCCCTTACACCTCCGCAGGGGCTGGCTGCCTGGGTTCCCGCCTCTAGTTCGTGGTCACCTGGGAGGGTCTGTGAGCCTCTGCTCCCCTCCTTCCTGTCTCCCCTCCCCCCCACCTCCCCGTGCCGCGGGTACCGGCCTCTCCCAGAAGCGGGAGCGCAGTGGCAGCTTCACCCTGGCACGGATAACGTGCCACGTGCGCCAGAGAAGGGCGAGAAGGAAGGCTGTTGGCGCGGACAGCTCCTTGACAGCTCCCTCCGCCCTGCCCTAGAGGAAGAGGAGCGGGAGGCCGCCCGATCGCGCACCAGCCTCCTTTCTGCGAGATTCTGCTCTACTCCTCCGGCGTCCGAGCGGGGCCAAGTCCGCCTCTAACAGGCACGGTCTGAGAGTGACCCTAGGCGAGTCACTTCCCCGCGCTGCCTCAGTGTCCTCACGTACAAAATGAACGGGAGAAGGAAAGCCCCCCCGACCCCCGTGCCAGGAGACCCCAGAGAGGGTTGGGGGGGGTCTGACTGAACAGCAGTAACCAGTTTGTAGACTGGAATAATGATTGTATTTACTTCTGCTAAATTAAGAATAAAAGAAATTAAGATGTAAAAGTCTCTCATTAAGCAATTAAGTCAAGCTTCCCTCCCCAAGTAGAACCTAGAAAATGTCCCTGCCCCACGCCCTGGGGATGGCAGGTGGTCCCAGCCTGGAGCGGACCCTTCCCTGGGGCCTCTTTGTGTGGCCACAGCCCAGCCAGGATGGGGCTAGAGGAGGAGGAGGAGGAAGAGGGGGGAGAGGAGCATGCATGGGCGGGGCCAAGCTCTAGGCACGTGGTGGGGGCGGGGCTTGGGCCCAGGAGAGCGCCGACTACATTTCCCAGAAGGTCGTGCGAACGAGCCTCTTCATTCACAGGGCGGGGTTCCGGCGTGGAATCACGTGCGGACCACTTCCCTTCCCCGCCTTCCGGAGCCGCCTCCTGTGCCGAGGCCGTGTCCTGGACCGAAGTGAGTGGGGGCTGGAACCTGGCAGGGAGCGGGAGGGCCCCGACGCCTGGCTTCGGATCCCCATGGAGGGCGGGGATAGGAGGGAAGACCGGGAGGAGGCGTGGTGTGGGCGGTGGTCCGAACGTGGGAACGAAGGCGTCCATTGGTTAGCGTGAGGGGGTGGGATGCGGCCACGGAGCCAATCAGCGACCGGGTTCAGGCCGTGGCTCTCGTCACCAGCTGACAGGCAGAATATGCCCGTCAGGCCCCTCCTCCCTTTGGCGTAGCCTCGCCCCTAGGCGGGGCCTTTCCTTCTCCCAGTTCTGGGACGGCTTCGGCTGGCTCCGCCCCCTCCTGGAGCCCCGCCCCAGTGCCCATCTCTTTTGACGGGGGCGGGGCCGAGCCTCCCCAGACCTGGGAGTCCCGGTGGGGAAGCTCCGTCCTCCAAGGCAGATGGCCCCGCCCTATCCCCCCCAGCCCACCAGGAGGTGCCGGGTCCGAGGCTTCCCCCCTCCCGGTGTGGGAGTACAGGGTCCACCGGGAGTTTGTTGATTGACTGACTGAGGGCAGCTGGTTTTCTTCCGTGTCTCCCAGGCCTGCTGCAGAATGAATGAATGCAGGAACAAATGCACGCATAAGCGAAAGAGTGGTTGCTGCCTATGCTGGCCCCGTCCCGGCAGCATGGAGGAGGAGGGATTGGCCGGTGGAGCCTCCAAAGTGAGCAGTCCTGGGGCCTCGGACGGGGAGGCTGTACCGACAGGCATGCTGGGAAGGGCCGGATCCGGACCCCCTGGGGAGCAGCCCCGGGCCTGGGCACACCCCCCTGGCCCCCAGACCTGGGGGCCGCGCCCTGACTTGACGCTAACTCCTCCCGGCGCTGGGCCAGCCCTCTGACCGCTACCCCAGCGCTGGGAATGCCAGCCCGCTGCCCCAGTGCTGGGAATGCGAGCAGCGTGCTGCGTAGAGATTCTCAGTGTCAGATTCCTCTCTTGTCCGTTGCCCAGATTCCCCACGTCCCCCCTCCTTCCCAGAGAGCCATCCCCACATCAAAATGTTTCTAAAGAGGGACAAGTGGGAGAGAACCAGGAAAGTGGCCGCTACCCAGGGAGGCGCGGCGGGAACAGGGTGGGTGGCAGAGGTGCACCTTGGGCGACTAGGATGGAAGGCGCTTCCGGCGGGCGCTTTCAGAGGACTGAGGTGGAAAAGGCTTCGGTCCTGGGGGCCGCTGTATGGTGTGATGAGGGTTTATTCTCAATTTCTCAGTGGAGAAGGCAGTGGGAGCTAGACATAGGGAATGCGAATTAAAATAATTTTTTAAAAGAAAAAGGAACAATTTGGGGGTGAACAAAATCAGTTCAGCGAGGGAAGGAAAGGCAGCTATCGCCTGGGAGCACTTGGTCCAACACATCTGGCCAGGATCTTCCTCTGGGACCGTCAGTGTGTTAACACAGACGCGGAGCGTGAGGCGCCCAGACCGTAATGTCTCAGAAGAGGGACGTTTATCAGAATAACAGCTGCTGACCGCGAGAAGTCCCTGAGTGGGAGAGGAGACTCTGAAGTCTCACTCTGTGGGCAAGTCAGAGAAGATGGGAGTGGCCAGTGCTGGAAGGACAGGGGAAAGACAGACCCCGAAGGCCCTAGGGAGCCACTGGAGATTTTCGAGGAGGGAGGATGTAATTGGATCTGCTCCCTAGGGAATTCCCTTTGGAGGCTGAATGGAAGAGGCGGGAGAGACTGAGGCAGGCAGACCCCCCCTCCCAGGAGCCACTGCCATGGCCCATGTGGGAGGGGCCGAGGGTCTGCACCGAGGTGGGGGCAGGCTCAGAGGAGAGGAGGGGGCGTGTTGGAGAGGTTCTGCGGGGGGGGGGGGGG
>JAQQSW010011728.1:0-12689 GCA_028646575.1 Pseudocheirus occidentalis | reverse complement strand
AAGACTCTAAATTAGTCATTCTTAGCCATTTTGTATCATGGTCCATTTTCAGCAGTTCTTGCTTAGAATGTTCCCTGTATCTGAAATATCTTTTTTTTTTTTTGGCCCTCTTCACCTGTCAAATTCCTACCCATATACATTAAAGCTCATTTGGAATACCAGTTTTTCCCCTCATCCCCTGGTCAGCAATAACCTTCCCCCTCAGACTTTTTGCACTTGATTTTGAGCTACTTTATTGTATCTATCACCTAGTACTGTATTTTTTTTTTGCAGTTTAAGTTTTTATTTGGATAAAACTAGAATAGGTAGTACATTCAGTTCTGGCATCTAAATTAATATGATAAGCAATTACTAAATTTATGGTAAAAAGAGGCAGCTAGGTGGTACAGTGGGTAGAGCGCTGGGCCTGGAGTCAGGAAGACTCAGCTTCATGAGTTCAAATCCAGTTTCAGACACTAACTGTGTGACCCTGAGCAAGTCACTTAACCCCATTTGCCTCAGTTTCCTCATTTATAAAATGAGTTGGAGAGGAATATGGTAAACTACTCCAGTATCTTTGCCAAGAACACCCCCCAAATGAGGTCACAAAAAGTCAGACACAACTGAAATGAGTTAACAGCAACAACAATGATGTTTAAGGCACTGTACTAGACTCTGGGTGCACAAAGACCAAAGATAAGACTAAGAGTTTATATTCTCCTGGGGGCATGAGATGTTGAAGAGGAGGGATGACTGGAAATGTTCTCCAGCAGAAGCTGGGATTTAACCTGAGTCTTAAAAGAGGGCATTATTGTAATCATTAGCTTGGACAATTCAGCTCAAGGAGATGAAGATCTCTCTTGCTCTGGACCAAGCTATCTAAAAACTGCTTTATGAGAATTAGCATTTTCAGAAATGGTCTTTATTTCTCACCAAGACCATTCAGAAGAGATGAGAATGATTCAAGAGGTGTCTGTCCTTGCCATTTGAAGTCTGTGGAGCTGAAAAAGCCAGACCTATGATGATTATCATTGTCTGGGAGGAGAAGCAAACCTAATTACCCAGGAGCTAAATTCTACTTTTGTCTTGGGGTTGTGTGTGCATTTTGGAAGAAACAGGAAAATACTTTACCAGGGAAAAATTCAGATTGCTGTGTGTGCTCTGGGCTAGATACGTCCAGATGTCCTCTCTTCGGTGGGTTGGTAACCATCAGTCTGTTTGGCTGGCCTTCCTTTGGCTGCTTGTGTGGATAGAAATATAGAGTTCTTCCTATCCATCCAGATCCAGACAACTGGACAGAACCCCTGGGGAGCAGCCCTGAAATCACTGTAGGTCAGCTAAAAACTGGTTTCCACAAAAACACACACACCTTGGAGCAAGCAGGGTGCCCATCAGAGCTGTTACTAGGAAACTGACAAGTAGAACCCTCTACTGTCCCCATGGAAACAGCCAATCCCATACCAGCTGGGGCCAAAAAGCCATAACTGTACTGATGATGTAATTATAATAATAGTACTGCTTAAGGGAAAAAAAACCAAGGATGCCAAATGGATAAATAATTAATCTACTGACTTAAACTGTGGCTTCCAAAACATGAACACTACCCCAAAGACGGTAGTGGAATTCAGCTCCTGAGTAATTAATTTTGCCTAAGCATATAACAAGTGGGAAGTGAATTTTGTGCTGTGAACCCAATTGAGCTCTTAAAGCTGGAGATAAATTGTTTTTATATACTGGCATCTCATTGAAACATCTGTGAGTAATTAAGCCTCAGCAAAGAGTTTACCTCTCAGTGTGTGAGGCGTCTTCCCATGCTTATGTTGGGTTTAATAACTGCCTTAGTTCAGTGCAATAAATCCCAGAGTTACACACACCTTCCAAATGCAGGATGGCACAAGGGGCAGGGAGCTCAAGGGGAAGTTGAGCAGAATGGTTACAATCTGGGAGATTAATATGGATCTGGTCTATTCTGGGTAACCACAATTTGGGACTGACAGTATATGAACAAGTTGGGAGATGAGAAGACTTATCATAACTCCATAATATGGACAGAACAAGAGATGCGTCAGGGAGAAACCGAGGTGAATGCTCCATTGCCGGGGGGTGGGGGGGGTGGGGGAGTGGGAAGTGTCCTTAATTAAACAGTAATTACTGGCAAAGATCTGGATTTTCAGAATATTGTTTATAGTAAATTTCTTTGCTCAGCTTCCCGAAAAGATTTCAGTGATCTCCAGAGAATTCTCTAAATTAATTTTCATTCACCTTAATTTAACAACAACAAAAAATCAATAGAAGCCAGGAGGCATTTTGAAAAAAGGACAACTGTAGGGAAGTAAATGAAAAAATAGGTGTTATAGCTCTTAAAAAGTTGAGAATCACTGCTCTATGTTATGGGACTGATCATTTCAGAAATCCCTAGTTATTTCACGTTTCTCTGTTCAGAGGACAAATCTTCAATGGAGAGTCCCTAACTCCTTGGAAGTGAATTTCCTAAAAAGCCTTTGAGGGCATGCTAATTCACTGCAGATTCAGAACCATCTCCATCCCAAATACTCATATGTACTGTTTGTGCCCTGTGCCTAACCTGTGGTGGAACCTTCTTGAGCTTCTATCAATCTGATCAGCCACAGCTGGATACACTATACCTTGATCCCAACATAGTGAAGTCATTTTGTTTCTCTTCAAGAATGAAGAATAGAGCACTGGCCCTGGAGTCAGGGGGACCTGATTTCAAATATGATCTCAAGACACTTGACTCACTTACTAGCTGTGTGACCTTGGGTAAGTCACTTTACCTCAAATGCCTTGCCTTCACCCCTCCAAAAAGGAAAAAAAAAAAAGAATGAAGGATAACAGCAAATTCACTACTGGTGGAGCTATAAATTAGTTCAACCATCTTGAGAAATTATTTCTAACTATACAAGAAATACTACAAAATTGTTTCTACCCAATTACTTGATGGTCCTTTTACTAGATTGTTCCTCAAGGAGGTTCTGCACGATAATGTTCATTATAATAACTTGATTTGTAGTAGGAAAAAGTTGTTAACAAACTGTGTGCCCAACACTTAAAGCAAAGTTTCTTAACTTAGAGCCCCCAGGAGGCTGTGAATAGATTTCAGGGGATCTCTAAACTTGGATGTAAAAAAAAAAAAAACCTTTGTTTGCACTATAATTGATTTCCTTTAAATATGTTTTGCATAATTTCACATGTATAATTGATATGATATTTCTTGCTTTCTTAATAAGTAAGGGGAATAGTAGGAAGAGAGAGGATTTGGAACTCAAAATTTTTTTTGCTTTTTTTTTGGGAGGGGGGAAGGCAGGGCAGTTGGGGTTAAGTGACTTGCCCAAGGTCACATGGATAGTGTTAAGTGTCTGAGGCTGGATTTTAACTCAGGTCCTCCTGACTCCAGGGTTGGTGCTCTATTCACTGTACCACCTAACCACCCCTGGAACTCAAATTTTAAAAAGATTAATAATCTTTTTTAAAATAGAAAAACGTATCATTGGCTTCCTTTGTAAGTCTGTGTGTTGTATGCTATTCATTAAGAGCATTATTCTGTAAAGGAGTCTGTAGGCTTCATCAGATGGCCGAAGGGTTCCATAACACAAGGGCTTTAGAATCCTTGGCTTAGAGCATAGGTAAAAAAAAATTGAGGAATTTAAATATACTAGAATATCACTGTGCTCATAAGAAATAGTGAAAATGAAGAATTTGGAAAAACATTAACTGTGGGCATGGTTGGGGAATCTTTTTACTTTCTAGTGTGCGGGTAACTTTCTAAAGATGTAAGTCACACATCTGTCTGTGTCTGTGGAAAGGGGTTTCTATGGAGGGAAGTTTCCTGTGCTGATGGATTTTTTGATCATCTTCCTCCCACTCCACTCCTACCCTCAGTTCCCCCCTTCCCAAAAAGTTGCATGTATTTTCAGTTACGGTCATTTTTTTGTGATTGTATTTTATTTTATTTTTTGGCCTACCTACTTTAAGAAAATGTAATTTTTGGGAGATTTGTTTAGTTTTTTTTTTCTCCTGTGGCAAAAGAACAATTTAGGAAGGAAAAAAAAAAGCCTGTTGTAAAGATGTATTGTATGAGGATGGGTATCAGATTTTTATAAGTCAGGCTGATATTTGAAAATATGTGGATTTGTAAAATTTCTCAAGTTAACAAAAGGAAGAATGTGACACTTTTTTTTCTGTTGTAGTCATGTGGTTTAGTATCTAGGAAGTAATTTGGGCTCTGTATAGGAAGGCACCACAGTATGCTTCCCCCCAAAGTAAGCTTATGGTTCATAGATTTCGATCTAGAAGGGGGCTTAGAGGTCATCTAGCCCAACCCTCTTTTTTTCAGATGGGGAAACTGAGACCCAGAGAGATTAAGACACTTGCCTAATATCCCATAAATCATAAATAGCAGAGGTGAAATTTGGACTCAGGTCCTCTGTCTCCACGGCCACTGATCTTTACCCCAATACACAATTTCTGCCTAAAAGCCTTCCTCTGGAGGGTTCTTCCTTTTTTCTTTTGTTTTTGTCTTTACTATTTTGAGTTTCAGAGCTGAAGATATCTTAGAAATCATCTTGTCCAGCCTCTTCATTTTACAAATGAGAAAACTAAGTCATAGAGAGGTTGAATGACTTACTAAAACTATATAGAATCTTAGGCTATAGAGCCAGAAGGGACCTGAGACATTATCTCAAATTGCAAAGATATAAGGGAGTTTGTTTAATCCAACACATCCATGAAGAGAAATCCCCTCGGAAACACCTTTGACAAGTACTCATTCAGCCTCTGCTGGAAGACTTCATTGATAAGGAATTCACTACTTCCTGAGGAAAAAAATCTCATACCTTTGGACTTCCTGGGTCATTAGGAAGTTTTTCCTTATATTGAGAAAAACTTATCTTTCAGTAACTTTCATCTCTCCTATTGTCTAGGAGACCCCTTCTATTGTCTAGGGTTAGACAGAATAAACCACATCCCAACTTCACTGATAACTCTTCAGATATTTGAGGACAGATACCATTGTCCCCCAAAGTCTTTTTTTCATCAGATTAAACACTGCCTGGTCCTTCCTCAGAACCTCCTGTGGGATCATCTCCAGTCTTCTTGTGGTCCAACCTGTTGTTTAGATGATAAAACTTATTAGCCCAAGAGAGGAACTAATTTACCCAAGGTCACAGTTTTGGGCTTTCTCTTATTACCTTTCCTGTTAGTCAGGAAGTTTGACAGAGACAACATGGAAAGGGATGGCAGCCTAACAAAGACGTTGGGGTCAGTGCCCCTCAACTGATACCAGGCTCCAGTCCCTCTACCTGCTTGTGGATGTTTGGGGCAAGGCTCTTGACCTTCCCTAAGTCTGTCAAGCCAGTTTTCTCTTAACTAAGCAGTGAGCAATTTCACATTTTAGAGACACTTCAGTGTCACGTCTACTGAGAAGCACTTCCAGTTCTCCCTGAGTTTCCATGACAAATCCTCTTATTTCCTGCGTTTGATATTTCTGTCATTTTTAAGTCTAACAGGCTGAAGTGAGAGGATACTCATCAGGATGCAGGAAGTTGTGTTTGAAAAGAAACTGGGTTTTGGGGGGAAAGATAGATGAAGTGCAGAATGTGTGATAGCGGACCATATCTGGGCAATTGATGGGTCTGGTTAAAAACCCAGCATCTCTCAAATCTCTAGTTTGCTCTTTGTGTTCAGTGCTATTTATCTGGCATTTTCTGAAGTTTAGTTCTAGGGTTTTAGTTTTCTCTTTCCAAAGTCTCAGGATCTCAGGTAGAGGTTTCCAATGTAGGTTTAGATCAGGCAGACAGCAAGCCATTTTCTACAGCCCCCTCATTTTACAAATAGGAATGAGGTTAACAGACTTATCCAAGGTCACATAGGTAGTAAGTATAGTTATCCCTTCCATTTCACAAGAGTTAAGGGCATGGCACACCTGCGATCTTGAAAATCCATGTAAAATGTTTTGACTGTTCCTTTGTACCAGAGAAATCTGAATTATTATGGTATTAAAACAGTGGTTCTCAACCTGTGGTTCGTGACCCCTTTGGGGGTTGAATGACCCTTTCACAGGGGTCACCTAGGAACTAAGACACCATTCCTCTATCTGTCTCCAGGCGGGCCCACCCACATGCAGATATGCTCACGTACCAGTATTAAAGGGTCACGACATTAGGAAGGTTGAGAACCACTGTATTAAAAGATAAAATATATTGATATTATACAATGCTATACATATATTTTGTGCATTTCTGAGTTTTTAAACTTTTTCTGTGTCATCTGCTAGCCTTCACTTGTCATCTGTGATTTCCACGAAACTCCAGAAAAATTCCAGTTTAATTTCTTATGCCCACCCAACAATATATTGAATCCACTGTGGGGAAGTCACAGTGTGAAAGGGATAACTGTAGTAGAGCTAAGATTTGAACACCAGACCCTGGACCTCTTACTCCAAAGAGAGGAGGCTTTCTACTAGGCCACACTGACTCCCTAATAGTTTCACCCAAATGAATGGGAGGGAAGAGTTTAAAAACAAAACATATTTTCTTGTTATCTGGAAATTATGGAAAACATTGTAATTCTTCAGTAAAACATGCCAAATATAAATTTTAAGCTTCAAGGGCCACAGAAAACCACTTCTTTGGACACAGAGCTAGGGTTTCAGTTTGCAAAATAATAATAGTAAGGGAATTAATTATTCATGATATGTTACAAGCCTGGCTTGAGTTAGAAGCCTTCAGGTAGAAAGGAATACCTGTTAGCTCATTTGTACTCATGATATTTCATGGCATATTAGAATAGGCATTATTTTTCCCATTGGTAACACCAAGATTTGGGCATATTGACTTGTCCAGTTATAGTGGGAAGCATACTTTGTACCTATTGCATGATTTACTTGCTTGAGCTCTTTCTGATTTTGCCTTTTTTTGGCTTCTACCTTTCTTCCCACAAAAGGATGGGAGGGGCTAGTTTATGAGTTGGAATCAACCTTTTTGCCAGGCCCAAGGCCAGGGCAAAACTCCCCAGTGTTTGAAAAGGAAGAAACTTGGGGTGGCTAGGCGGCACAGTGAATAGAATACCAGCCCTGGAGTCAGGAGGACCTGAGTTCAAATCTGGCCTCAGACACTTAACGCTCACTAGCTGTGTGACCTTGGGCAAGTCACTTAACCACAATTGCCCCTCCAAAAAAGAAAAAAGAAAAAGAAGGAACTTGGGGATTTATATCGCAACCAAAAGCCTTCATCTCTAGCTTCCTGATCTTGGTGACACCTGGAGGAGGCATAGCCGAGACAGCCCTACACCAGACAGTCTTGAAAACATTGAGGAATCACTATGCAAACTATCTCAGAGAAGGAAATTGTTAAAAAAAAAAAAATAGAAAAAACCCCAGATTATATCAATACTTCTAGAACATGATTGTAAGAATTTCAGCAACAACGACCTTATGTCTACCTTTTTTATTTCATCATTAATTTTTTTCCCCTTGCTTTGCCTCCAGTTCCTTTCACTTTCCTTCTCCCTTACCCCTTCTATCCTGCCCCCAGCCCTATCTGACCTTAGTTTAATTAAGGACTGCATCTCCCAAGAGAACCCATAGCACCCACCTGCTGTCTGGGCTACCTTGGAGCCCCAGGGACTCATTGCAATGTAGTCCTCATTTCTGAGGGAAGGCAAAGGGAAGCAAGGCCTGGTTCTCTTTGACTGCTGCAGGTTCATCCTCAGGGCTGGCTTCCTTTCAGCCCAGACAGTGAGAGGGAGGTGGAATCAAGTCTCTGGTAACTGACTCTTTAATGGTCTCCTGTGCCTACTTTCTCATTGCAACAAAATTGTTATGACAGCTATCTCTGTGTGTGTAAAGGATATCTTTGATGAAAATAAAAGAAAGGAGTCTTTATAGGAACCACATCTTCAAACAATTACAAGATTCCACCGTGTTTCTTATTTGTTGACCAAAAAAAAGCATTTGACCGAGTAGCGTGGAATGCCACCTTAAAGACTCTTAGAAATATCAGAGGTATCTGCCAGGATTGTGACATCCAGCTGTTGCAGTGGGTGGAAGGAGCCAGTATTATTCCTCATTTCTACCCCCTCTTCTATTCTGGACAGGAGTGGAGCTGAATCCTCCCCCAGGGCCATTTGAGGATATGACTTTCTCTTTGGGTGCCACCCTCTCCTATCTGCCCTTCTCTTTTCTCATTTCAGGGGCTGGAGATTTAATCCTCCATGCCTTGTTACAACAGTTACCTCACTTTTAACCTAGGAGCAACATAAAGGCCCTTGAGGCCGTGTGGTCTCTTGCTTTTCTATATTATGGAGATTCTGTCAGACAAAGGACAACTAGGTTGTGCAGTGATTAGGATGCTGGCCCTGGAGCCAGGAGGACCTGAGTTTAAATTTGTTCTCAGATACTTACTAGCTGCATGACCCTGGACAAGTCACTTAACCCTGTTTGCCTCAGTTCCTCATCTGTAAAATGAACTAGAGAGGGCAATGGCCAACTCCTCCAGTATCTTTGCCAAGAAAACCTCAAATTGGGTCAGGGATAGTTGGACGCCACTGAAACAACTGAGCAACAAATAAGACAAAATCCATTTCAGTAAGTTCCTACCATTTATACAAGGTTTAATTTTCTGTTCTGGTTTAAATTTTGTCTATTTCCAGCTAGCCCTTTGTTTCCTCCACTCCCCTTTTCTCAGAATTCCTGCGCTCTATAGATATGCAAGACCAGCCTTCCTGGCCAATCATGAGTATTTTGTATGGAGCAGGATCAGGGTACGGTTAGATCTAAGATAAAAAAAAACTAAGAAAATAATATATAGCAGCATCTGTTATTATATAGATGTAGTGGGAGGAGGTTGTGGAAATAGTAAAAGTTTAGAAACTTAAGTCTTTAAAGAATCTTTAGAGAGGTGAGTATAACTGGTCATTTCAATCCCAGTTCTTTGTTCTAAAACGCTGACAGGTCCCTAATGATCCACTGTAATCTTTTCCATCTGTCTCATATCTCAACTCTCCTTTATCTGTTTCTCTGTTTCGAGAAATGATTATTTCTGTCTCATTAATGGCCAGTTATTAAAATTGGGGAGACCTAAATTTGTTCCCGTTTTATTTTCTTGTTTGAAGCCCAGTCTCTCAAAAGGACCAAGCTGATGGTAGATAGGATTAACATTCTTGGTATTGCTATTTTACCCAACTAGATCAAACTTCTAATTTAAAATGAATTCCTGCTTGTCGTGTTCTGTTCTAGCTAATTTGGGTAGAGCTAGATGCTTGGTCTAGGCTAAGTCGCCTAACACTATAGGTCAGCGGCTCACGATCCTACAGGGGTCACAGGGGTCGCCTAAGACCATCAGAAAACACATTTCCCATGGTCTTAGGAACTGAGACACTGCTCCTCCATCCATCTCCAGGCGGGTCCACCCACATGCAGATACACCGACATACAAGTATTAAAGGGTCGTGGCATTAGGAAGGTTGAGAACCACTGCTGTAGGTGGTCTGGGAGTAGAGGACACCTGTCTTGGACACCTCTTTGTCCAAGGGTGATATGATGTCACTCACCCAGCCCCTCATTGGAGTGAGCCCACTTCTTTTTGTAAAGTTAATGTATCATTAATCAGTAACCAATCAGAGTTGATTGCTACCTTTTGGAACACCTACTTTCATAAGGGCATATAAACCTGGAGCCTGCCATCATGATGCTCTTTGGTCCAAGAGAGAGACAGCTTAATGTCCATTCCTTTTATTAATAAAATGCTAGCATTATAAATAAAATTATTAATTACCCAGACATTATGTCTCTTGAACTTTTTAAAATGTCACACTATCGTTTTTTCTCTTTGTCCATCACCTCTCAGCTACTAGCTCTCTCTTCTGATCATTTCATTAAGTCCAGGTGGGGGCTAATGATGCTACCTCCTCCACTGCTTCTTCTCTTGCTCTGTTCATACATTCCCAGCCCCTTCTATCCAATCTGCTCTCTTGAAGATTATGACTAAAATCATTCTTCCAACTCAAAGATCTCAGTAGTCCACATTTTTACTCAGGACTATGGGGAACAGAAGTCCCTCTGAACTACAAATCCCACAGTGCTGGTTAGCTTTCAAACTCCTTTTGCAAGGTCCTACAGGATTTTGTTTCAAATACAACCATATCAGCAACAGTGTTCAAAGACCTTCTGATTGTTCATTTCAAATGAATCACAGGATCCAGATGGAAGGAAGGATTCTTTCTAGCTGTTGAGATCCCCTAAATGTTCCTTTTTATAATGCACTCATATTAAACTGCCCCAAACAATAAAAGTCTCTGCAATGAAGTCCATCATTATTTAGAAGAGTTTGTTATAAACAGTACTCACAGAAACACACACACACACACCCCCTAAATGAATGAGAAATGCCTTTTGTCCAGACTGTGACATACAATTGAATAACCGTTCTAGTGAGTTAGAGCATTAGCACATCAGTAGGACAGACACTGCAGATAGAAATAGGTTGAGCCTATAATTGAATTAGGAGGATGAAAGTAGGCTGCATTGCATTTGGGAAATTATGCAGCACTTTTAACAATTCTAAACTGCTTCCAGGTGCAAAGATCTCCCCTTCTTCCTCTTATCGGTGCAAATGTTCTCCCAGTGATATGCTTTGGTTGTAGATTCTAGACCATAACAACTTATGAGGAATTAAATTTGTGGGTGACCCAGAAGGCAATAGAAAAACACATGTTATACTCTAGTAAACTGTGGCATATTTCTGATGATTAATTAATCTATGCTCAGGAAGTAGTATAAGGGATATTGTTGAAGAAAGGTACAGTCTGAAGGGAAGGTGAACTAGTCATTGGCTCAAACAAGCCTGTTACTCTTGAAATGTAAAAAGGCCTAAGAGAAGTCCTCCAGCATATAAGGTAGATCCTCTGTGGGGTATATTTGGAAGAATCATAGTAGATAAGAAGGAATGATCTGCTGCAGTCTGTACCTTTGGATGGAATACTCACATCCTTGAATTCAGAGATCTGATGAAGCTTTGAAGCCTGAAGTGTGGCTTAATGGACAGAACACTGGACTTGAAGTCTGAGTTCAAAGCCTACTTCTGACAGATTCTAGCTGGTTGAGCAGAGGCACGACTTTTAACCTCTCTGAATCTCAGGTTCCTGAATCTCAGGTTCTTCATCAGACAAAATTTGGAATGTAGATGGTATCTAAGTTCCCTTTCTATTTAAAAGCTATAATCCTATATTTACATTTTGATGTATTTGATGTATTTACATAAGGATTTGCAGTGATAACCATGAGCCTAGATGAAATTCAGCTTCTTGCCAAGCTCAGAGGACATCTGTGCTTGGACTCGCTGTAAAATATCCATTCGGTTCTTGATATTTCGTTGTCCTTGGAGTCTTTGGGGGGGAAATGGAAGAGTGGGAAGCTGGGAACCTTTGGTAGAGTCTAAGTATCAGTATCTAGCTCCCTTGCAGAGTCTTTCATCCCTTAAACAACATTTCTGTTCAGACCCCATGGGAAAGTATTTTTTTTTAATCGTTCCATTGTATAGATGGAGAAACTGAGGCAGACATATTAGATAATGTGTCTGAGGTCACTCACTGTTGTTATTGTTGTTCAGTGACGTCTGACCCTGTGACCCCACTGGGGGTTTTCTTGGCAAAGATACTGGAGTAGTTTGCTGTTTCCTTTTCCAGCTCATCTTACAGATGAGGAAACTGAGACAAACAGGGTTAAGTGACTTGCCCAGGGTCATATAGTTAGTAAGTGCCTGAGGTGAGATTTGAACTCAGGTCTTCCTGATTCCAGGCCTGGTACTCTTTCCATTGTACTACCTACCTGACCCACCCCTTCAGTGAAATAAATCTAAAAGTTGGGAAATTCAAGTTTCCAGTCCTAGGTTATGTTCCACAGTAATGTCTGAAAGTCACCAATGGGTAATGGTGGATATTCCTTTCCTAGTACTGAAAAGGGACCATCTTAATAGGAATGTGGAGTCAAGCTAAAGGGGAAGACAGTTAAAAATACCCTTTTACCATGATCTAGTATCTTTGTGTCTTGTTCCCCCACCAGTGACGTTGAATTTTCCTCCTTTGCTGGCTCAGTATGGCCTCTCTTGTTCTCTCCATAGAGAGAGGTCTTCCATTTTTCTATTCACTGTGTTCCATTGGAATCTCCTCTTAGGACCTTAATTTGTTCCCCCAAAGACTTCTCTGACCATTTTCTGTCCTGTTGTAGGTCCCTCGCATTTATTGGGAGCTATCAACTCGACGAGTCCTCCTGATGGAGTTTGTAGAAGGTGGGCAGGTCAATGATAAGGTTTACATGGAGAAGAACCAGATTGACGTCAATGAGGTAAGAAGAAGACATTGAATGGGAGAAGACAAGGCTTTTTTTTTTTTGGCCCAGGGTGGCCAATTTAGAGCCATACCACAGAGTCAGAGCTGGAGACCCTTCTGCCTTCCATTACTGAACTGTTGCATGAAGAGTGAACATGATGGGTGTATTACACTAAGAGACCCTCAATGGGATTCGGAGGTTGAATTGGAAGATGTGATTTATTTCACATTTCACATAGGAGCCCTTTCAGCTCCCCAGGGCACAGGGGCCTTACACAGAGACTTCAGAGACTTTCCCTCTCTGTCTCTCTGTCTCTCTGTCTTTCTCTTTCTCCCTCTGTCTCTCTCCCTCTCCCTGTTTCTCTCTC